>JANSTT010018468.1:0-55925 GCA_026745375.1 Platyura marginata
TTTATAAAGCTATTCAATATGATATTTCTTCTTCTTATAAATTGATTCAACAGAGTTCAAATAGAAAAACAGCTCAAGCCAGACAAAGTGGGCTTATGTCTGGTAGACAGTCTATATAATACCTACTCTATAGTGTGTCAGTCATAGCAAAACTTTGATACACGTATGCTTTTTATAATTATACTTATAAATAATAAGAGAAATTTTGAATCGCGCACTCTCGATGCTGTAACCACTATACCACTATGATTTTATAATTTCTAGTAAAATCCTTTAAAGTATGTTTACGCATTTATTTATTTTATAATTTATTTTTTATACTTATAGCATTGTTTATTTATGTTAAGTAATATAGTACATCATTAAACTAACTGCAATGAAATGAGAAAATATAATTCCAATTAAAACTGTTACATACACCCAATTCTTACAATACAGTAGACTCTCGGTTATATTTACCAATTAAATGTTAGGGCTTGAAATATAACTGAAAATAAAAAAGAACAGAGTGAAGTTCATTTATATTTAATGACATTTTATTATCTTTTAAACATACGTGAGATGTAGTTGTTGAACTGCCTAGATAGGTGACTCCGGTAAGCTGGTCAGTGGTAATAGAGAGCCTATTAATGAAAAATCGGGATACCAAACTGGAGAACGCTGCAATTGCAACACGACTATTACAAAAAACTGATGAAAGAGGCCAAAGTTAATTGTCTATTACTCACAAAAACAATAGGTGACCGTTTTTAAAAATCAACAAAAAATTCCGAAATACAATGCAATTTCTTACTTTGCGACATAAAAATAGAATTCTTGGAAAAAACTACACTCGTGGTCATGATGGAGAGCAACCGTAACATTTTTGGGTGATTTTTATAATAAATTTTAATTTTATAATGGAAAACAATATTGGTTTATTGATCTACTGAGACGGTCCTGGATTTCCAAATATATTTTATACTGTTGCGCATATGTGTAATGTTGTAAATATAACTGAGTGAAAACTTTTGGCTAGTAAATATGACTGTTAGTAAAGTGTCAAAATTCGCTTGGTGTAAATATAACTGAGTGAAAAATTGGTTCGGTAAATATAACTTCATTTGAAAATACAAAATTTTTGGAGTAAATATATACGAGAGTAAATATAACTAAGTATAAATATAACCTAGAGCCTACTGTATATGTTTTATTTACTATGTTCTTACTATAAACAGACTGCGTACACCGCCATAATTTATTCAAATAATTATATATAATAAATAAAGCAATAAAGGTGAAATTTTCATGTTACCAATTAAACAATTTATAATTTCTCCCTATTTACGTATAGGTAGGTACCTAGTAAATGGTAATAACAATAAATATAAACTAATTCGATAGCTACTTACTTACATATTTCCAGAAAACAATTAGCAATTAAAATTAATACGACAAAACACGATAATGACAATATGGCAGTCATATAAATAAACAATAAATAAATAAATAAATATTTGCATTTGTGTCAAATAAAATGTTTTTTTTTTTTTTAATTGTATAACGACATGAAATCGGGCCATACGGACAATAAACATCCATTTTTTTTTTTCGGTAGCAAAATCGTGATTGAATTTCTGTTGTAATTTGAATGAGGAAAACAAAATAATTCACGTGGAATATAAATCTCTAAACAATAAATTCAAATAGGTCCTCCCACGCTTTCGTTAATAATAATATATTTGCTTGATCAGTGCTAGCGAATTTGTATGTGTTCAGCGGAATAGAAATTTTTTTTTTGTGCATAATTTGATTTGTACATTTTTTGCTAGGTTCACTCGCATCGAAATTTGTTTTTTTTAAGATAGATTACAGTAATTTTTGATTAATCATCACTTTAATACTGATCTGATAACTATTAAATATTGAATAATTTTTGTGTAAGTAATTGGATAACATAAATTTGATGATAAACTCGATAATAAATTGTTTAAATTACGTTATGGTAATCAAATATTATCATTATCATTTATATTTCTTCCATCATTAAAAAAATCTTTATACTCAAAATTATAACTTAATCATCATCAAGATAAGCAGGAATTGAATTTTTAATCATTTCCACACGAAGAAAAAAAAATCAAAAGAAAAATCGGAGACTCAAAATCTTAAATAATCAAATCATAAATATGTAATTATGGCTAATGACCTATCACGTATATAACATTGCCGTTTAACACGTAACCACTTAAAAAATAATTTTTTTTTTAAGTTAATTGTTATCAAAATTCTTAATCAACCATCAACTAATTGATGCAATGAACGAAAAAAAAAAACAAAAAAAAAAGAACAAGACTCAAAGCGTCATGTTGTTTCCATCGAATTTTTGTCGCGCATCATGTTTTTTAAAGATAATTTTCAGTCTATACGTAATTTTGTTGAATATCAAAAACTTTATTTTTTGTATTTAATACTGCGTTAAATGCAGGCCGATCTGACAAGCACAGCAATCGCACGTTTTGCCTTTTTTCCTCTTTTGATACTTTTGGGTAGTTTAAAAATAAAAAATGGGTTTTTAAAAATAGTTCTTTGGATTGTTTCTTTAAATACATCCCGATGAAGGTGAGAAATTTTTGTTTTTTTGTGCTAAATTGCTTTGAATAGATAGGCATTTTTCGAAAATGCCCCAGAACTCGGGAGTTTTCGAGACGCGTCCGACTCAGGGTTAATTGTTCCACTTCCAATCTACAAATAAAATGGTTTTTTTTGGTAGATCATCTTATCGAGTCAAATTTAAATGCTCTTTACTGCTAGTATAAAAATGTCTGTAAAATGCCTTGCCTTCACTTCCATATTTGTGAGAGACATATTTTTTGAAATGTTTGACCTAGGTTGTAACACTTTTTTTTGTTATCAAATTTTGGTAACAAACTGGTAATAAATGTTAACAATCACAAAACATTCAGAATGGTTCCGAAATATTTCAGAATCAAGAATTGAGTTGAAAAATAGGTACAAATTTTGGTAATTTATCGATCATTTGTTACTTTTACAATCCTGCCTTTGACTGCTGCGAGATGTAACAAATCCGCCATGGTAACCTAATGCTTAACATTAATTATCATTTTTTTTAAATGAGAAACATCACCTTATGTAGATACTTGACTTTTTGTTGCATATCATTGTAGTTGTCAAGTTGATATAATCGTAGATCATTTTTGCAAAAGAACTTCTATAAACATAACTTCGTAGTGGTGTTAAATCAATTCTTAATAAACACAAATATTTTTTGATTTCCAATTAAAGGTACATATTTTATAAGTTGGTGGAAACAACATTTTGAAATAACTTATGAACAAAAAAATAAATTAAATTAATGTACACAAAAGAAGAACGAAAAAAAACTTCCTTCAATTAAACGAACATATCGAGATATTTTTCATTTTAATAAATGTTTAATAAAAATGCATACAGTACTGATTTATGATGTACATATGTAAGTATATAATGAATTTATGTATATATTATGTTATTAGTTAAATTAAAAATGCTTCTTCATCTTCATCTGCATAATATAAGAAAATTGTTTACAATTTACATTAAAAAATCTGGTATTCGGTACATTGTACAAGAAACAAGAGGGATCAACCAGAAGTCAATTTAAATTCAATTTGCCTTCCATATAATCTATCTGGTGGATATACGGCGATAATATACATTTATTATATTGGGAACATGCCACCGAATCGCCCCAGCCAGACTGATGCTGGCGATATGATAAACGCTTCTTATTTTATCGTCTCTCTCTAAAAGAAAAACCGCGATGTTTAGATTATCTGATATTTACGAAACTATTAAAAAACCGATTAATAACTGATATTTATGATGTGCACGATAATATATTCCTGGGTGAATAATCAAAATTCCTTTCTAATGTTTACAAAAATATTTTGTTTTCTTTGATTTTGTTGCCTACGAAATTATGGCTTTTAAAAATCGATTGGAATTTTGCAACAAAATATAACTAATCTGGTTACGTAGGGTATAAAGGCGTCAGTTTGCTATACTTATTAATAACGTTCGGTTATCGTGCTGAAATTGATTTTAAACAGAAAAAAAGGAATATACAAATTGTTGAACATTAAATAATGTTCGTAAACTCCAAAGGCGTGTGTTTCGTCTTTCCATACTATTATAAAGTAAAGATTTTCTTGAAGAACGCCGTAATGTTGGCGAAAAAGATTTCTTGAATTTTTTTTTTTTTTTTTAGTTGGATCATTTTTTTAACCGGTCACTTTCACGACCGGTCCGAAAAACCGGACATAATCGTCCCTTTGATCTGCCAAATTGATTTTCCAGTATTGTAACTTATCTATACACCGATCCCTCGATTTGCACGGCACTTGATTTCGCTTAAAACGGTTTTCAAATTAACGCACCCGTTTCACAAAATCGATTACTTTGCATTAAATGCACTCATTTCATAAATTAACGCACCCTTGTGTTATTTTCTTTGACATTTGGTAGTTTTGGGTTTCTAATAAGAAAAATATTTTATAACATTTTATTACATATTATCGCCTAATTGAATTCGTGACTTGGCATTCAGTGAAACCAATCTTCATTTTTCCATACAATCCTTGTTTAATTTTACACGGCTATTATGAACGTATCTACTAATTTTCCTTATATTCTTTGACTCAATGTACCTTTACGACTCAGAACTTAATTCCAATCCTCCTTTTTTATATGCAAGCTCTGTATCGTTTTACACGATTTTCTAGATTGAGGGATGGATGTATGTAGACAATTTGACATGAATAAATTGTGCGAGGATATTCTCGGGATGAATTATGCTATTGTTAATTTCTGAGGGCTTGATTGTACGATCAAAGGATAAATTAAACGATAATGTAAACAAAAATTTTGACTGCGTACACAAAATTTAAATAATTTAAAATTTCTTGTAATAGACATACTTAAACTTGAAATTGTGAATAACATGCTATCGAATACAATAATATCATAATCATAATTGAACTGATGTAATTGGCTGGAATTGCGTGTTTATTGTAATAAATCACATACAAAATTACGTTGAGTTGAGGATTATCTATAAGAGAGTATATAAAGTATGTAATAATAATAATTATATATATACAAAACTTGTTCGGCAATCATAATATATTTTCAATGCCACCATTGTGTTTGGATAAATCTTGGACGTCATCTATTTTTTTTTTTTTTTTTTTTTTCAAGAAAAGATAATTTTAATAATAATCCAAGATAATAGTAAACATAAATTATTTTGTAGTATATCAAACGAGAAGAACATATTAATAATATTATCCATAAGGTCATGTACATTTTTGATGAATGGTCTGTTATAAATATTCTACTTGTTATACTAATTTATAATGTTTAAGTCTGTCTCTAACTAATTGGCATAGCTAAGGAAATCGTTTACGTTAAGGAAATCGTTGCAGTTAAAGTTTGCCTTAGTCTTTTTTTGATTTGCTGAATAGATTATGACATTTTCATTTGCTTATTTTTATTCTCACACAGCTACCAATATTTAACTATATTTATCTTTTTTGACATGTCAATACCATCAGTCGCCATAAACGCACTCAACTATATGTCACTGTCGCAATCTTGGGTATCAATAAATATTCGTCTAATAGACTTTACAATGAATAATGGAGATATGAACATTTATTAGACCCCTGTATGGTTTGTCATTGTCGCCCTATAGGGTTTGTCATTGTATCTATTTATTAAGCACTTTAAATTTAATTTTTGAAACAAAAAAGAATGTCTACATTCTTGTACTTACTTATTACATTCTTGTACCTTTATTAGACCGTTGTGTAAGTGCAAAACATAAATTTAATTTTCAAAATAATATTCACAACCTATGTAGCAATGAATGACGCCATATAAAAAAATATTTATCGATTATATCCACACAAAAAAAATATTTATAAAAATGTCTTAATTAAACAATAAGTTAAAAAAATGTTAAATTCTTTATAACCAACGAAAATAAAGTTTCCTGTTTAGATAAAAATAAAGAAGAAAAAATTTAAATCAAAAATAAACAATTGAAATAAAAATATTTAAGAAGTCATGGAAAATTTATCTATAGGTACAGATGGTCAGTACAATAGAGAGCGTAAATTACGAATTCTCTTGAACATTCATATGTTATGTATGTACGTACAGCACATCCTTCATTATTTATTGAATAGCACTCTTTTATACCAAGTATGCTAATCTAAATTAGCTAAGTGCGCAGTTAGACTTTATAGTACAATATCATAAACTCAGAATTCATTGTTGTCTATCAGACCATTATAGAATGGCCATGAGTATTAAATCCAACACGATAATATAAATACTCCAGAGAATTATATATATTTTCGAAATTAATCGTATATGTACTTTGTATTGATGTACTTAATAGTACGTTGAGTATAACAATCAATCTATCTAATGATTTAACATAGAGCGCTACCAATTTAATGTGCCTGTCACATAATCAATTTTGCAATAAAAGTAAAATAAAAATAAATATAAAAAAACAAGCAATAAGAACAACGTCAAACGATAGAAACTAACCAAACAACAACGTGATGTTTAGAAAATGCACATAAAAAAAAAATATACAAAACGGAAACCACAAGACATTACAGAATAATAACTCACTTTGATATCGATCTACATTCAATTACAAGTAAATTAATTGATTTAAAACTAGGCAAGCATCTTAAAGAGCCTAGTTACTCTTTTTAACCATCGGCAAATTGTCTGTATACCGACCGATCGACACGGTTTGGTCTGTCATGGTTTAATGTTGCAATATAGAAATAACGGATTAACTTAAGGAAAATTGATTAATAATTTGTTTACCCGAAAGCATTGTTTGTGTTTTTGTTGTTGAGAATTAATAGGTGAATGTATAGTAAACTGGTAGAAATGAAGTATGAAATATTGCCATTTCATGGAGAATGATGAAGAACCACAATGAGCCAAGATTAGATTTTTTATCGTTAGCAAACACATTTTTATATGTCGTTTTTCGCATATAACCCTACAATATTTTAGTTATGCCAACTCAATGAAATTGGAATCGTTTAACGATTGTATTGAACCAGTGCGGTATACAGTGCCTAAGGGAAGAAAAAGGAGAATGTTGATTTGATCAGCGTTGGGATTCTGATCGCTGTGTACAAATACAATATATGTGAGAGAGTATTTGTGCAAACTTTTTATATCTAGCAGTGAAACGAACCTTTCAAAATGAACTTGCTGATGTCCTGAATTGGGTTTTAGCTGTCAGTTTATCGACTTGTCGTCAACGGCAGTTATTTTGCGGTGATCGTTTGTTTTTGTAGTAACACTAGTATTTTTTTAAACTATTTTAAAAGTAAATAAACTAAATATGAAATAAATATAATATTGTTCTTTAAATGTATAATTTTTTTTTTTTAAATTCTAGCTTAAGATTGAGATTAGTTGTTTATGTATTTTTTTCAATTTAACTCTATTTTAGCGAAAATACAAAATATTATGTGCTTTCACTTTGACCCCGAAGATCGCACCAACTCAACAATACACTTATACAACAATTTTATCGCAATGTCGATAGTACGATCAAAATCCCAACACAGATGTATAATATCGTTTGCTTCATTTCCGCTGTCCGTTCACTTCCTGTCACTTTATTTTCCTGATTGTTGTTGAATGCATTTATTAGACAAATTTAAATCCCCATATGAAACAAAAAAGCTGTAACCGGGGTTGCAGAGGCAAAATAAATGAGTAAATAATCCACATTATTAGGTGGAAGCAATTTTGTTGCCTTAGCATGGCTTGTTTAATACCTACATTTATGTCCCTTCCGTAATTAAACTTACCATCCGACACTATATATTTTCATTAACGGTTTACCATTACTTACTTGCCGAGGTTAAATATTGCTCATAATATAAATCTTACTTTGATTTGCATTGTATAGTCAGTCGTATAATTTACTAATAAAACAAAACCCTGGAGACAATATGCAATGACTTGAAAGAATATTTTTTATAATAAATTATTCCCATTACCTTGGTATTCCTAATTAATGTTTTAAATTAACTACACAGATACTTATCCACGATCAAAATTTATTCACATACTATATGCACTTTTAATGAGCCCATAATATAGGACGAAGGAGTAGTGAATATCCAAATAAGTAGTACAACGTACAACTTCACTTCTAGTACATATACTGTTGTTATACATACGTACTTACTTATATTTTCCATCAGTTATTTAAAATGTTATTGTAAATATATTTATGGCTACATTGTTGTAATATACCTAACTATGTACTGTACATATACCTACCTATCTATAATGGCAAAATGAAGAATGAAAAAAATACGATTTATGTGTCTAGAAGTTCAATATTCTTCCTTTTTTATTTTTATTTTTATTTTTTTCTTCTTAAATATTACTTACATATTTAAATTAAAAAATTAAAGTACAAGTTGCTATACGGAGCACAAGAATAGCATAATAAATTCAGCTCAGCCACAGTCAACATCAAAACATACTCTGTCTGTAGGTAGGTATAGATACATATATTGATATTTTCTGTGGAAGAATATCAGTTCCCTTTTCAAGGTCGACCTTCCTACATTTCATTTTAAATTGTTTTACATTATATGTAGGTACGAACGGGCGCTCTTCATAGACGGTAAACATAAAGTATGAATAAATAATGCGATCGCAAGTTTTATATCATTTGCATAATAAGACGACTGCATTTTATAAATCGCAACGAAACCAGTAAATTGAACAATGAAGAGAATTTCACACTTCTATTACAGAAAACAAACAAATACGATTAACACTAAGTTTTTGTTAGTGCTGTAGCCAATAAGTATATATATAATATTTAACCCTTTCACGGGCGAATTATTTTTGATGGAAAATCCGACTTAATTTTGAATGATATCTGTCTGAATACTAAAACTTAGGAATCTTGGTAATTTTTATAATACATATGATTGGGTGGTAAAAATTTATAACAGCACCTAAAAAAGAGTTAACAGGTTTAGATGGTATATCAATTCACTTGAAAGTAATGCAACAAATCTGAATTAAGGGAGGAGAATGCCGATGAATAATGTTTGCCATCAATATTTCTCTGAAGATTTGTCCATTACATCATTTTTACTGTTTTCAAGGACATCGTCATACATACAAAATTGTTATCACATCAATATCTAGTTAGAAAAGATGGAACACCTTTGTAGTCCTCGCTGAAGATGTATCTTCTGGTGAAATACTCTAAGACCTTATCAATCATCTCAATATTTTAATTACCACAAAAAAACTAATTGTATTTAGAAGAAGAATCAGAAAAATTCGATTAGAGTGTGTAATGTACTACTACTACCAGTTCTATTTTCACTAATTATCACATTTCTATATTTTCCAGCACTTTACCTTTACATTCACTTTATTTGACGTTTAAATTCGCCCTTTCGCCTTATTTAAAAAAAATTCAGCGCTATTGTAGCGCTACTGTGGTGATTTGCAGCATTCTCCTTCTAAGTTGTCGCATCACTTTTAAGTAGTGTGGTTTAGAGTGGTCACTAGTATAAAGTATAAGTTATGAAACAGTCCAGGTTCAGACGTATGCAATATGTAGTAGATCACAAGATACACAAGATATCGCCTACCACAATATCTTCATTATGCAAATCTCGAAAATATCATTTTTCACTCCTTCTTTCAATTGGAGAGTCGACCAGCACCCGGATTCTGGTTCTTTATGACTACAGTGATATGAGTGACTGTCATTTGTTAACAAATAGTAATCATAAAGAATCAGAGATTTTTGTGTATAAGAACTTCATTAGTTTTTATTCTATATGGATATGGTACAGCAACAAAGAAAGGACATTTCTGCAGGCATATTAATCAATAAGAATTATTCCGAAATTAAGGAAAACAATTCAACTTTTTCATACAACATCTGGTTCTAGTAATATTTCATTTATTTGTTCATACTTTAGCTACTTTTTATTTAAACCTTATATTAGCTTAAAAAAAACTAAGTCTAATGTATTTATGTATGTATGCCTGAATTAAACACATAGATATAACAATTGTCAGAACCTTGTACGTAATTAATGATTAAATCAATTATGTGTACTTACCGACAAACAAATATAGAGAATCAACAAAATCTCACGATATTGGTCAATGTCCGCACATAGAGGTAGATTAAAGTTAGGTGACACAGTCAAGGATTTTAATTAATAATTCTTGAGATTTTATATTTCCGCTTAAGTTATATATAATTACAGGTTACCATACGAAACCAAATGACACTGCATCATCGTGATGTCCAAGAAGTCAATAATAAATTTTTTTTTTATCCGATGTCGTATATTGACCTTAATTATGGTAGAAAACCATCAGACAGCTAAGGAACAATCCACTAACGAGTCCGCTAATCATATGAATTTTATGATTAATAACATCAGTAAAATGAGATTTATGTTGAACTTATGAAATCTGATGAGCCAATACATACATTTAAGTTGTAAATTTAATAACAACAACAAAAAGAATCGAAGCAGAATGCTTCTGGTGTTGCATGCAATTAACTCTGCATATATTTCATTGTCATTTCCTGTGGTTAAATAAATAACTCATTTACACATATATATGTATGTAGGTATGTCGATTTTTTTTTATAGTAGGTACATATGAAACGGAACATTATACGGTTATTAATTTATTATTTATTAAGTCTCGAGAAAATTAGTAAACTTGTCCAAAACTTGTCCAAAACTTGTCCGATGATGGTTTGACAAGTCCGCCAGAGATTGATTCTCTGCTCTATAGTCATTTTTTTTTAAACCTTAGTATCCAATCAGATTTAAATACAAAATATTTCATAAATTAATCTCACCTTTAAAAATGAATGAATTAATTATTTTTAATTAATGCCAAGAGCATATTAAAAATAACAATGCAAAACAATACAATTATGCTTCTTCTCGAGTAATATGGAAATGAATACACGCGAATTTGAATTCTATCTACATATTATTTGTAGAGATAGTTAAATGTACATATTACATACCTACATATTGCAAACAATTACTTGATCTTGTTTTATTTAAATTTAAATAATTTCTATACAATTCTACTAATCACTGCTAACAGTACAACAAACAACATATTTTTTTTTCTCTGTGCATAAATAACCAGCAAAAATTTATTCAATTAGATGGCAGACATTAACCGAAGTATTATAACAATTTTTTGTTTGGTAGATTACATTTTATAATAGAATTAAGCATATTAAGCAATACATTGTATGACATTGCAATGCTATAATAATTTGGACGTAATTTTTTTTTTCCTATATATACTCAAACTAATCAAATAAAATATGATTTATATTTGGCGACGGGGAAAAAAAACCGTGAGAATGATGAGATTGTAAAACTTTAATACATAATAGCTGTACGTTCTACACAAAGAAAGAAACAAAAAAAAATCCTTCTTACACTTTCATAATAGGAAGCGTGATCTTGTAATAAAACAATTAGATGATACAAAAATTATTATTATTATTATTATTATCGTTGAATGGTGAAGTTTGTTGAATTGTGTAATAATTATAATAAATTTTTGGATGAATTAGATTTGATTTGAAAGGCGGTTGATCTTTAACAATTTTATTTTATTGCATAACCATGAAAATATTTTAAATTTGCATTTTATATGAAATTATATATTTATTAGATAATCACGATGTGTACCTAATTCGTTTATTTTCTAATGTATGTAGAAACAAAAATTCACATTCAATCTAATAATCATAATAAGAATAGTTTTTTGAAAAAGAATATTTTTCTTATCAGTGGATCACACATAACGCTAGTTAATATCGCAATGAAAATGAACGTTAGTAATGCAAGGTTAAAAGGCTGACTAGTCGAGCCTCCTCAAAAAAATTGTACCAAATTTTTTTTTAGTAAATTTTTCATTTTTAGAAAACGTTTAAAGGTTAACTTTTAAAAGTAAAAGTATGCTAATGCACTGAAAACATAAAAAATGTCTTTCTGAACAAATTTAGATGAATTTTAATTTTTTTTTTTTTTTTTTGGTTAACTCATGTTTAGAATATATGTATGAACCTTAAAGGATGATCAAAAATTTGATTTGGCAAAAAATGCTGGATATTTAAAATTATATAAAAATATACAAAGTTTCAAAATCACATTTTTAAATTTAAAAAATTCAAAAATATGTCACACGAGCCGCCAATAAGCTTCAATTATAACAACCGGCAGTCGTACTGCGTAATTGTTCAGACATACATACGACGACCGGCCGTCAAAGTGTTTAAATCACCGATATTTTTGTTTGCCGTCACAAGCAGACAATTTATGTAATTCGTTGGATTTTCGTAGATAACTGTAACTGCTTAGGACTACACACTACACCAGTTATAATATTTGTTGAAGGTCTATTGGATAGCCGATAAAATCTTAGTACCATATAAGTATAACATATAATAGCTTGACCTTATAAATGTTATTGTTATTGTGGTGGTCTTTTATACTTAAGCTAATAATGTTAACAAACAATTCAAAATTGTAAACTTGAAATTTAAGCGTCAATCAAAATATTTCAAATCTTTTCATCCGCTTTACGTCACAAATTTATAATATCTAGTAATAAAAACGAATACAATATGTACTCTCATTCCCTCATCAATATCATATTTGACGTCAGCAAAGTATGTATACAACGTCTACGCCGTCACATTTAAGTCAAATTTAGCAATTTGTTTATTAAAATTTGCATGTACTTCACCTTTAGTAGTGTGTAATGTATCCAGAAATACAATTATAATATTCATCTAATACTTATATGTTAGTTTGCTGGGAATGGTGCTAATTATTAAACAAATAATAAATATCTAAAAACGTTCAAGTGGAGAAAAAAACCCAAAAAAAATTTCTAAAAAAGCTTTCCTTTTATATTCCATATAATATATAGTTTGAAAGCAAAAAAACAGATTCCATTACAGATTCCATTACGAAATTAGGGAAATGATTTGTTTTATTGCTTTTCTTTTACTAATTTTGTGAATTAAATTTTGGGGGACCTACTGTGAAAAAATTCTTTCAAAAACAGAATAACCAAAATAATGTTCCCGAAGCAATTACATGAGATCATTTCTTTTGGTACACAGTCAAATACACTGCGGGATCATTGTAATTCTCAAAACAAAATCATAATTTCCATATTAAGTTAGTAGTCATAAATTAATCTGAATAACAGTCATTTATGGATAGTTACGACTTGCGAGTTATTTTTAAATAACAAAAAATATTACCTGTAATGACCGCATGTGGCATCGTTTAACATCAAGTCTATTTTTAAATATGTTCCATTCGAAGAGGTTTTAGTCTGCCATCACAGCTCTTCGATCTTTATTCTCCATAAGTACACCAGAGCCATCCATTGTTCATATACATATATATAAATAAGTCATAGAGACGATACAAAAAAGCAGCAAAACACCAAGAGAATTGCTGCAAGGATTGAAATAAATTTTATTTTGATTTATACATTCGATCAATTTGCATTTATACGAAAATAATTTATGTTCGAAAAATTTACACAACGCAATGTTTTTGCCTACAGGCCATTAGGAGATATCTGTACATATACTATATGAATATTTAGGTATAGACCGGACAGTTAATGTTATGGATGTACAGTACATATATAATATACACCTGTCCCTCGATTTACGCGGTAGATACGACAAACCGTGTAAAACGAGACAGCGCTCATATAAGACAGGAGGACAGATTGAAGCCGTACATATAGGCATAATTACCATGTACAAAAATAATAATTTTTTTTTACAAAATTTACAAAATAAACATTTTACCTCTGACAGAATTGAATAACGAATGTCGGTATGAAAATATAAAACCAAATCTACTACATTATAATGTTCAACGCAACGCTACGCAGTGCACTGTGCAGATATGTACTAAATGAGTGCGTCTAATGTAAAATGATACAAAAAATGATTTTTAAAATTTTTTTGAACCGTGTTAAAGTGAAACCGCGTAAATGGAGGTATTGGTATATATATGTAGTATTGCGATATACATAATTGTGTATCTACATTACCATTAACAATAATAGATTGTCCTTGACATTTCAATTTTCCAAAGTACGCGCGCTTATGGACTTCTTTCTAACCGCACACAAAAAGCTTATTGTTTACGTTTGCACTTTCAAAGAAGGTTACTAATAATTATAATTAATAATACTACTCAATATATGTATGTATACCTATGGGATTATTTTTATCTAACTAAACGATTTATTGTCTTAAATGGCATAAAACAATTCTGGTTTTTTTTTTAGTTTATTGTGTGCGGTTATATTTTAATTTCTGTTTTATTTACATTTAGTTGATAATTACGAAATTAGGTTAAAATATCTTGATTTTGACTTTAAAAATGGTCGAATTAGAAAGCTTATACATAGCATGAACATCAGTTGATCCTCAGGGTTAAATGTACAGTACATGCATGTAAATAAATCTATTTGACAGGTACTTTATTTATTTATTTTAATTAATTTAACTAGTCGCTTACAATTGTTCTATGTGAAATATGTAGTTGTTTCTATTCTGAATAGAAAATACAAATTCTCATCGTTTTCATCAAATTTCATCATCATCATTATTTTCTACAAATTTATTTGATTTTTAAAAGATTATTATTATCAGTGTCATTCTTTGGAACAGATCTTATGCAGGGTGTCCCGGCAGATGAGGGAAATACGTTCAGGACGTGTTGCTGCGATCGATTTGAGCTAAAAATTGTACCGGAGTAGGGGGGGGGTCCAAAATTTACCGTTAGGTAGATAGAATGATTTTGATTATAACTTCCATAAAATGGCTAGAAAATCCACATTTTTAGGTTTAATTTAAAGATGAATGTCCCCTTTATTATTTTTGGTTCAATAATTCAACATTCATGGCACACTGTTTGGAAAAAATATCAGTAAACTTTAAAAATGGAATAAAATTTACGAAATCTGAAAGAAAAAGTTCTATTTCTCAAAATTTTCTTTAATTAACTTAATTTTTTTTCTTACACAATTTGAAAGAGAATATTATTCCGATTAAAAATATCTTTATTCATTTTTTTCATTATTCAGTATATTTTGGCAATTATTTCCATAAAACCGAACGCATGATTTCTGGTTTTTTTATTTGATGTGAATATTATCCTATCCTATCCAAAATACATGAAATCTTACTTTATTTACCCGGGTAAATACTGTCCATAAACTTATACATTTTTTACTGTCCATGTGAAGGTTAAAATTCAAAAATACATTTGTTTTGTTGTGGCAAGAGAATATTTGACATTCTATAAATGCTTTCTAAATTTTATTTGGTAAAATTCTAGTTACAAAACATTCTTTTTGTCAACTTTCAACATTATTGGGACTTTTGTTTTAATAAGGTGTACATTATTATATGTATGTATGTACAATGTACATAAGTACATATAGGTGCTCATGTTCATACATATATGTATCAAAATGTACATCAAAGCAATGAAAAAGGGTTGATTAACATTCATATGCATACATGAAATATGTATGTAGGCATTATGTAGCAATTTACTTCAAAAAGCCTTATGGGTAGGATGATATGCCATCAAAGGGTGTTGTACTTATGTAATGCTTAACAAAGTAAATAAAATATTTCATTAAATTGAAAAATGGTGCATTGTTGCGTAATTTGTTTCATCATATAAATTCCTGTGACATTCACATATTTGCGTTCAATTTGACTGATCAAACAACATTTCTATACTGTATTATCGCAACCCATGAATAAATTGGCTTGTGTAAATATGTATATGATGTACAGTAGATACCTACACACATTACACTTATAAAATGATACAGATTTTATTCATGTTCATACACAATAATGTGTCTAGTAATGCATTCAATTTAAAATATAAAAAAATAGGAAAAAAAAAAATCAAAAATTTATATTGAGATTCAAATGTGACTCTCTGACTATAAAAGACATCGTTATTGTCACGAATTCCAAATGAAATTTATGCTTGAGCTGATTCTGACTGCATACATTTTAAGATTTATATGAGATTTTAATATATGGTAATGTGTCTGGCTAATACTATATTTTACCTTTTGCAATAATTTTGTATAGATGCAGTGAACTTCAATCTGAAATCTATTGCGGAACTCTCTTAAATAGTTTACACGAGGTCAAACTACTAGTTTCTTGCTATTAAAATTCAATAATTATAGATAGATTATAAAAATAAGAGTATGCACCACTCGAACCGCTTTTAATGACTCGAACTCTTAAAGGAAACCTCCAAGCCACAGCTCTCTGCTATCTGTAATGTAACAAGATAACGTGCGAGTCAACAATGGCCTGTCAAGACCTCTACTACCAACCTAAAGTGATTCCCATTGATATCCAAAAGCGTACTAATTACATAGTATTGGTACTAGTATCCCGAAAACTCGAACATTCGAAAACAATATCTTAGTCTGTGTTTTTTTTTTACAAGGACCAGAATGATGAATGTTGTCGGAATTTATTTGTAGTTAATAGATGTGTGTTGATTTATCAATATTTTTGTTTAAACTAGTACATCCTCTATGCTCTCGAAAACTTGAACAGAGGGTGGAATTATTCTGTTCCAGTTTTTGAGATTCTACTGTACTCTAAAATGAAGTCCGCGAATTACCTATATGTTAAGAAACACTGTTTTGCCATCATATAATAACATGTGCATTTTTCTTTTTATTTATTGCAGATATTTGGACCTAAGACAATAATACTTCACCGTAAAGATGGTCATGGTTTTGGTTTCACCCTGCGTCATTTCATTGTTTATCCGCCGGATTCATGCACCGTAAGTTTTTATCGAATTTATCTTCTTTTTTTTTATTTGTTTTTTTTTCTCATTTTGTTGTGTTCTTGATGTTCATTTTCCATTTTGTATTCTTTTTGCATAATCTGATTGTAATTAAACAACAAAATTGTTGTAACTAAAAGCAGGAATAATAATGTTCATGTTTTGTTTCGTTGTTTTTTTTTTTGTTTTGTCTTTTTTTTTCTAAAAATGTAAGTTGCTATATATTTAGTTAGAGAGATGCATTAAAATGCAATTTAATATGCAAATTAATTATCATTGCGACCTTTTGTCTTGTCAACACATAACACTTTAGAACAATATAAATAATTTATACAAAATCGAGTGTAGACTGTAGATGTAGAGTGTTCCAATCCTATATTTTAATACATAAATATTACTAACGTGAGATATGCCCGTGCTTATTTTCTAATATTATTAATTTGTGGTTAATAAAGTGCGACATTGACATACCTATAACGCGGTTGACCAATTTACAATAAATTAATGACACCGTCGCGGTCGTGAGACTCGAGTTTTATATGTTTGTTGTTATGACGGAAAATATTCTAAGGAAATTAATTTTTGTAATTTTTTCGTGTGTAGGTAAATAATGATGTTGGAATTTTATTTGACAGGAAAAAACAAATTTACATTTTATAATACAAGAAGTATTAAGAGATTGGAAAATGAATTACGTTACAGGAACTTCCCCATATATACATTTTGATTAATGTGTTTTAACAGCTCGCCGTGTTGGATCATTCGATCATGTAAGAAAGTGATCGTAATAGTTAATTGATTAGATGATGATCGGTAACAGGAAATTATCAGATCATTAATAGCATTTGAGTAGAGTAGCAGAGAGTAGGAAAAAAATGGACGGCAAGAACATAAAGCAAAATGATCGTACGCCCATTAGAAGTAATATTTTGGCCGCAAAATCTTGCAATTGACAATTGAAAACTTGTTCTCTAATTTGTATACTTAGTTGATAGAAGTTTTAGGTTTAGGTTAGGAGGAGTTGTAGGGCTATTGACCCTTCACCTGAAAGATCTATTATGGATGACCCTTTTGAAGTTTAAATGTCCTCGTTTAGCAAGGTGTTATTAATGAATTTTAACACCTCCAAGGAGTTCGGTCGGATGTCGTTTGGAGTTAGAATGTAGCCTTCTAGGTGGCAAAGCCTATTATGGGCCAGGGCGGAACATTCGCAGAGTATGTATTCCGCCGTTTCGTCCTCTTCGAAACAGAAACGACATGAAGGATCACGTAATCTGTGACCTGTACAGTACACAGTTCAATATAAATTCTGAGGCTGTTTTTGTGAAGCATTAGTATCTTGTCAGCTTTTTGTTGAGAATGTGATAGAATGAATTTTTTGCAAAGGACCGCTTTTCGCTCTTTTCCCAGCCCAGTGTCTCCCTTCTGATTGTACCTTTTGATAGAAGTTAGAATATCGGTAAATAGCATCTAAATTCTCACGATCATTTGAGCTAATTTTTTTTAATAAATTTTTTAGGAATCATCTAACAACGACAATCAATCTATTGCTGGTGCATTAAACCTTACCCAGCCGATGGACACAGTTTTTGTGAAAGAAGTTCGTCCATACAGTCCAGCCCATTTTGCTGGTTTACAAAACGGTGATCGATTGCTATCTGTTAACGGAATGCCAGTAGCTGGAACACCATATAATCGTGTTGTGGCGGCTATTCAGCAAGCACCGGCAACGCTCACTTTACACGTTGTACCCAAAGAATGTGATATTTTACAGACTGTATAATTTTTAATTTATTTCAAATTTGCCTGTTTTTTAATTTTTTAATTTAGTTTTTTAGTGAAACTGCACATAATCCAGAAACGAATAGACAAAAGCAACAACATTCAATTGTACTTCCCAAGGAAACAGAAGCTACCACAAAAATTGATATAGGAAATTCACAAGTAAAACATGAGCAACAACAACAAAAACAACATAAACAGTATCAGCAACAACAACAGAAACCACAGCAACATCAGAAACAATTAAAAACTCAGGTGCAACGTGATCTACCCTATGCTAGGTCGAAAGAAGGCATTGGGAATGGTGCTAATAGGTAAGGAATTTAAAATTACTGTAAAATTCCAAAAGTCCTTTAATTGGGAAAAGAAACTTATTCCTAATTATAGGAAATGTTTTCCATTAAACTAAAACTTTAATTACTAACAAGTGCCCGGATTACCATTTCTTTCTCCTAAATTTTGGGCAATCTTCGAGTAGTAGTACTAGTAATTTGATATCCCAATCTCAATCGTCGATGCACTTGAACAGATCCATCATTTCCAACGAAACCAAGTGTATCGACTGTTTCACTCCAAAATATTCTCTATATTTCCTTTTTTGCATTTGAATTGTTTATTTTAATATAGGTACTATTAAAAGGTTTACATAAACACTCCTACCTCTTTCTTTGTGCGCTCATGGTGAAATTCGTCTGTAGGTGCCTAGACTAAAGGCTGTTAAAAAAACACACGCATTTTCTTTGCTGTTTAAACATTTTTGTGGTGGCCTATATTAACAATTTTTAGACCAAATAGCACTTGCACCATTCTAAAGGGGTCTTCGGATCATATTAGAAAAGAAAACTTTTTTTGAGTTGTTATAATAAAATTGTTTGATAATGGAAAAAGTGCGAGGAAGTAATGATTAGAGACATTTATGGTAATTTCGTTGTCATTCCCTTACTTTTAGTTATTCTTTAGAATAGATTTTAGTGATTATTACCCCGAAAAAGTGTTTTTTTGTCTTCGCTGATTATATTTCTTACAAATATTGAATAACAGGACTATTAATAAATATTTATTTCAATTGTTAATTTTAATTCAAACATTCATTTGTAGTTTGTTTGCCTCTATCAAATGGAGCTCAATAAAATAGACGACAATAATTCTTATTAAGTTCATCTAACTGTTTATTTTGCTTATTGCTTCCATCAAAACCATGTACCAGTACCTACACATATGTACACACATACATACCATATAATATCCAATAGATGCCGCAATCATTCCATATAAATAAAATATCTGTGTTCCACTAATTAGCTACATAAATATACAACAAACAAACAAACATTTTCATTGTTTGCTGTCTATTAAACATAATTGGTCAAACAATCATTAGTATCATCAACGAAGAAATGTTTGAATATCATTTGGAAAATGAATTGTGAAGAGTCGCTTAAAAATATTTTTCACACTTTTCGTTTTTTGTTTTGTTTTGTTTTCAAGATAAAAAAAATGTCATTTAGGTTAGGTGGATAGAAATGCAAATATTTATTTTCGTTTAAATAACATTAATTGGAATGTTTTTGTTTTACCTAGAGTTAAATTGGTTGCTTATCCATCGAATAGAAAGAAAACATTCTCAGATTGGATAACACATACTCATGTCCATGTTTCATGTGGTAGGAATGAGAGGTATTCTAAGTAGGTTAACCTTCTCTTTTTGTCAAATGCGTAAGTTTATCTTCTCTCAAAATTTGTTGCTCAAACTGTGACCGTTATTGTGATTGACGAGAATGATCCCACCTGACCAATAAGTTTTGAACAGTACCGTGTTTTGAGCAATACATTATTTTGTAATTAGATCCTTAGCACTTTACAAGTAAACGAGACTGTCTACATATAGGTCAGTGATCCTATATTTTATCTGTCATTATTATAGTGTTAAATCAGTAAAAGAAGATATTAATATTGAGAAGGCCTACAAATCTTGTAGAATTCAAAGAAAGAGAAAAAGTTATGGATTTTACAATGAAGCAGATCTCGATCAGTTATTATTATTGAATTTGAACATCTTTTTCTGTCTTTCGTTTTAGTGATGTAATATATTCAGAGCCATTTCATCACTATCGCAGTCGAGCTGAACCACAGGCACCAGCCGATCAACGACGTCGCGGCGATGAAATTCTTCAAGTTCATCATGGTATCGCTAGTAGTATAGGTAATGGACAAATGAGAGTTCAATCAAACATGAATTCTGTGCATCGACGTGATATTTCGGCCATTGCTTATGATCCACATTTTTCTCATCTTATATCATCAGCTCTGGATAGACGTGAATCATCTGCATCGGCTACATCATCGGTTGGTTCATATGAATCAGGATCAACATTAACTAGTGATTTGGGAGAAAATGCAATAATGACTAGGCTAAGAAAGAGTTTTGAGCAAAAAGAGGAGTTTCTTCGAGGAGCCCCCCCGCCACAGCAAATTTCGCCACCAAATAATGGTGAAATTTGTAAGTATAATTTAGGTAGAATTGTTGTTAGAAATTTATTTTAAACATTCTAATTCTAGCAAACGTTCGACATCGAGAATTCTATGCTCGTCCAAATAGATTACAAAAAACTGTGTGGCCACCAAAAGAATTTGAGAGTAGCAGTAGTTGTAGTAGTAGTAGTAATAAACGTGGACCCTCTAAGGATACCATTAACAATGAAAATAGCGTAGATACGTCATACAAGTCATTCACGGAAAATAGTGAAAATATGCCAATACAACGATTGGTGAATGTGATACCACTTCAAGTGAAAACGACAAATACTCTACCACCACATCGATTAGCAAATCATATTGCAAGGGAGCAATTTTATAATGGCATGCAGGATGTTGTGTTGCCGCAACAATATCATCAACAGCAACATAAACAACAAATGCAGCAACAGCAGCAGCAGCAGCAACAACAGAAACAACAGCAACAGAAACAACAACAGCAACAGCAGCAACAACAGCAACAGCAGCAACAACAACAACAACATATTCAGCAACAGCACTATCAACAAACTCATCAACTACAAAAAATAAAGCCAATGGAAACTGACGAGAGTTTGTAAGAAATATTTTCTTATTGATGTTGGAGTTGCTGTAAATTTTGTATGACAATTTTTCGTTTCAGTCGAACAATATCACCACCACCAGGTCTTCATATTGTATCCGAACGTACAAAACAATTTGAATCTGGACGTCCGCTGTCTCCTGATGGAAGTTCTGTTGACAGAACGTCACTGTATCGTAGTGAACTATGTCGGTAAGTGGCAATTATTATCTGTATGTACCAACAGCCAACAGTTTTGCGATAATTCATAGCCACAATTTAAGTTTCATTTCTGAATGTTTGGCAATATTTTGGAATTCTTATTCCAAAATTTTTTAAAAAGGTCTTGAAGCCTTCAAAAAACGCAAAGAAGCTTATTTCTTAAAATTTGTAAATTAAAGTCGAGATCATATCTCTAAAAATTTCCAGTCAAACATGGAAACAAATTCAAGCTTTACAAAATAGCCGCAGTGCTAATTATGTACAGGTATCAACGCTGAATATGTGTACATTATCGTTATCAATTGTACTTTCTGATAAATTATCCGATCTCTTGTATATTCGATAATAATCTCGGACGACAGATCTCATTTATAATTATACTAATTTTTAGAAGAGGACACATAACCAAAACACAAAAGAAACTCTAATTAAATTAGAACCAGAATTTTTTAAATTTTCCTTAAGTAATTTAAAAAATTATGAGTTTTTGGTTTTAAACGATCTGATTTTATCCGAATTTAAAAATAACATTTTTGTTGTATAATGCAGAAGTCAAAGAAACAGACTCTTTGAAATTGGTTAATGTTATCGACTAGCCAATTACTAATTTAAGTTAAAAAAAAAAAAAACTACAAATTTTAATTTTATCTTATCTTATCGAAATTGTTTCGATAACTTATTTCGAACATTAAAATTTATTTATTTACTTTGGCCACAACATTTGTCAATTTAAACTTGACTTGTATCATTGGCCCCACGCTAATCAGAATGAGCTCTTTGACATCAAATGAAAAGAATTAAACGTTTTTTTAAGTAAATATTTAACAATAGATAATTAACCACCCTTTTTCTTTATATTATTTATTTCTTACAGGTTAAGTACAAAACGTGCCGTACCAAATGTGGCGTTGCGCCGAAAAGAATTTGAGCTTAAAGCAAATGAATGCCATGATTGGCGACGATTATCAGGTAAACAACATTAATAAAATAATTTTTTTTAATTTTACGAAATTAATTTTAAAATAGAAATTAAATCAAAACATTTGTATGGTTGGTATCTTTAGGTTTTCAGCGGCTACCGCTTCTTAATATTTTTACACGAACAAAAGCTATAAGAAAAGGTTTGAATTTGTTGTTGTAATAACACCAAATTTATGATTTTTTTTTTGTTTTGTTTTTATAGTAAATAAATAGTTGTTAGAGAAATTTTCTTAATTAACTGAAAATAATTAATTAATTAATTAATACATGTGTTTAATTCTAAATGTAGAGAAAATAATCCAAATTGAGGACTTCTAAGTAAAAATTAATTTTATTTGTCTTTTTATTATAATCTGAGGTCGTTCGTAATAAACTTTTCTGTATTCAACGTTCTGTTTTATCTATGCTCTAAGTCTAACTTAACTAGCGATCCATTATATGAGTTTAATAATAAACCCAACATGTAATCATATCTAACCTTTAAGCAATAACTATAATCAGGTACTAAGCAAATATTTGATAAACAATTCTTTAGCTAATCGAATAGAAGAACAGGCTAAAAGTCTCATAACTGAATGTGTGACTCAACAATAATAACTTTTGTTACATTGAAACGAAAAGCAGATTTTAAAAAAACTTTCAACCGATCGGCCACCAATTTATTTATTTTGTTAAGATAATATTTAAATTACATGACGAGATCGGAGAACAAATATATTACTGCTTTATACTCAATTTTGTCGGTCCGATTCTCTTCTGAGTAAAAAATTTAAATTTAGCCCACTGACCCCCAATTCTTTTAGGGTATTTACATTGACATGGTTTTTTTTCGAGAGCCATTTCTGTGCAGTTGTTCCAATTTTGTACACTTCCTGACCTTTGACCCGCTAACTACATTTTAAGGCACTCCAAATTATTTTTGAATAGTCCTATCCTTCAACTACCTGTCCTTGAAAATTAATTCGCGATACCTCTCACCTGGCCCTAGCTAGATTTTTTCTAAGATTGCTCTATTTTTGGGTATTATTCTACCCAATAGCCGTTACGGGTTAATATCTTATGGAGATTATATTTGGCAAAGAAACATTTTTGGAAATTATTTTGAATAGTTAGTGCAGACTATGAAAATTTCACCAAAATGCACCTACGTCGATTTTATTAGAAATTGAAGGATCGCCAGTAATGTATGCAGATCACCGAGTCTCAAACTTGAATCATCTTATATATCACAGTCTTCATTTTATATGATCGGTCCTGCATCTGAAATTAGTAAGATTTTAGAAAGATGGTCAGGTTATGTTAATAAAGGTAATCATAATGAAAAATACGGTTATGGTCGAGCGCCCTTATCTGATTCTGATTCCAAAGGTACGACTAGTAAATATTCCAATAATTTAATATGTCGTACTACTAGAATTGAAATTTACAAAAATTTTTTTAGAGTTCTGAGTTGAGGCTTTTCTAAGCACGACCGGTTATCATTTTTAATTAGGAAAATTCTAACCCAGCTGACAGTAAACTTTCCATTATAATCAACGTAAAAATTGTGATATTTTTTTACAAACGATCGATCTCAGATTTAAATTTAAATTTTTTAATTTGTACTTAAATAATTCTAACTCTTTATGTGAATTAATTAAAATAGAATAGTTTTTAGTAATTTTGGAATGATATAGCAAAAATTAAAAGTGGGTGTCGTCAAAAATTCTTATAAAAAGATGGGTGACTTTAGTTAAGAATGGCTTTTAAAACAAAAACACACATAACCATATTACAAACACTTCAAAATTATAATTAGGATAGAAATATGATTATAAATAGATGGATGAGTCACCAATAATGTGGTATAAATTATATAAACCACCCTAAGGCACACTTTATTTCGCTAGACAAATAATCGATATATCGATTTATGTTTTTTGTCCTATGGATCAGTCATTAATTTGAGTTTGTCCTAAATTCCAGATGAAAATGATCGATCCAGCAGTATTGAACCATCAGCATCATATATGCAAGAAACACGAAACCGTGCCCGTTCCCTGTCCGCCGATTCAACTCGTGCCGAATCCGAACTGGGTGATAAATTTAACAGTAGCTATTTTGAATCACAGGAATTTCGTCGCAAACCATCACGACAGAATTCCTACCTAGAAGCGGTCAAACAAGTGGGAGGTAATAGAGAAATATTTAGCAATTTTATATAATTGTCCGCTTAAACATTTTTTTTTATTGTGCTTTCCATATTTTTGTTATTTTTTTTCTTTTTGGTTTTTTCAATTGTTCTGACCAAAAATAAAAAAAAAAAACTATGTAGTTAAATCAAGCAATCATCAATCGTATCATGAAACCGATTTGAATCATAATGGTTCAATGCATCAAACAAAAAATCTGCATTCCACTATGCAACTAAAAGACATAAAAATTGTGCATCGTAATCAAACAATACTTACTGGCGGTGGTGACAGTGGTGTCGGCGATATTGATGATAACATTCCCTTTGATTTTGGCGATAGTAAATTAAATGAACCAATGGAATTGGAAAGAGTACTGGCTACCACCAAACCAGATGATAAGGATGTTGAAATGAAAACAATTGATTTACAGCTACGCTTGCCAACGATGACGACAATGACAACGATGACAACTACACCTGTGCGACCAACTACTTTAAATATTCCAGGTCGAGAAACTATGCAAACTTTAAGCTTGTTCTGTTGGATGAGACACTTCTTTTTCTATTAATATAACTTTTTCCTCTTGATGTTTTCAATTAACTTAATCCACTTTAATTGGTGCTGGGTTTTTTTGTTTGTATACTATGAGACATCACTACAATTAATGATGTCGTTCACCCCCAAAATGTGGTTATTTGTATGATTCCTAAAATAATTAAGATCACTATATTAACTGCATGAAAATTTAATATACTCAAAACAAATTTACTTTAAGTAAAGCTCGCATAATCTAGATTCTAGATGATTCTGAAAATTTCTGAAATAAGAGTGAACACAATGAAAATGCTTTACTTTTTCCATTTTCCTTTCATCAAAATTGAATCATTTTAATCAATTAACGCCTTGCAGCGTTACTAACTACTATACTTACATGTTTAACTATAACCTTGATCGAATTTATTTGTTAATCCTTTAGTCAAGAGGGTTTTAAGTCGGATAATATTTATACCCGTATGATATTAATTAAAGGGTATTATAACTTTGGTACGGAGTTTGTAACGCCCCTTAATACTCATTGTAGAAAAAAAAAATCTTAACATCATTTTCTTTCTCATGAAATTCTAAGTCAAATTATTCATATATGTCCGTCTGCCCGTCTGTCCGTCCGTCCGTCCGTCCGTTTGTTCGTGATTCCGGGTAAACGTCTGAAGCTAGAAAACTGAAATTTTGATAGTTTATTATGTAATCCTAGAGTACGATCTCTATTGTTTTTAGATCAAATCGGACACAAAATAGGGGAGGCTGTGGTACAGTGTACACCTAATTTTGATATAAACCATTCATTTACTCTAAAGATAGTCGGAATGAAAAATGAATATGAGAATGTAAAAATGAAGATTTCATTCATAGATCAAAAAGTTCTACGACTTACTATTATGGCGCTGCAATCAATTTTATGTAATTTCTAGGGTTTTTAATTATTTACTGAAAAAATATTTGGGTTTTTAATCATTTTTATTCAAATTTCTCAATATTTACAAAATAGACAGGCAAAAAGTCGTAGATAATAAAAAGTACTCATACGGGTATATTATAATTGGCGTAGTCAATTATTCCTTCTTTACTGGTTTTTTGTTATTTTTCATGCATGAAATTTTGACTAAAATATTCTATTTTATAACAAGATCCCTAACAACCCAATTGTCTGTTTTTATTTTTAAATTGTTTGTAGTTTAAGGCTTTTTGAAAAAAACATTTTACACGTTTCTACACTGTTTGGTGCTATTTCAATGGTGACAGAGCATTAATCATAGAACTATGAAAGTATTTTTATTTTTAGAAAAAAAGTCTAATTTTCAATTTAGTATCATAGATATTTTTGGGATCTCCTTTTTTTATAAAACAAAATTAACTTTTCAAAAATATTCAGTTTTGTACTTTTGAATTTTTAATTTGAATCGACCTTCTTTGAATAGTGGTAAAATCGAACTTCTTCAAATTTCCTAAGTCATATTATCATATTAGTATAGGCATTTTCCAGTGGAGAATCTAAGAATCTAAGAATTGTAATATTCACTTTCAGCTCTTAACTTATTAATTAATTACCGAAATGAATTCAAATAAAATGAAAAAATCGTTCAACAGATCCCAACGTTGTTATTCGACGTCATAAAACGGTAGCAGACGATGATGAGCGACCAATGCGACGTGTATCCTATCTCCGGGCAACGGCAAATGAAAATTCACTGCAATTGGATAGTGACATGGATAATAGTCCACTATCTGCACCACCTGGTACACCAGAAATTGATGCACCAACCACCCAAGTATTAAGAAGGTAATTAAAAAAATAAAATATTTTTTTGGGAAATCATATCGTTTATTTAATGTATAAAAACATAATGAAAGTGCCTATCGTCCATGGCGTCGACCAAAATTAACATCCGATATACAGCCATTGCGTAAAATTTTTGAAGAAAATCCAAAGGATATTTCATTGCCACCAACACCAACGCAGCTTTTTCCAGATATACCAGCAGCACTTTTACCAATGTTGGTTAAGTCTGCCAGGTTCGACTCTTGTCTTGATGTTGTTGAAACTTGTTTTTAAATGTCGTTGTTATATATAATTGTTTCTTACTAATATTTGTTTGATTCGTAAAAGTTTTTAAATCCTAAATTACTTTTTTCCAAAAGAAAACTATGCAGAAATAGATTTTTAACCAATTTTTCCATTCATTATTTAACTTCATTCACTTTTTTAATCAAATCAATTAAACGCACCAATAATAACAATTATTCTGTTTCCAATCTACGGAGTTACTTCAACGTAGCAAAGCAATTTTTCAAAAATTACATAACTCCGGGTGTTACTGAATAAGTATTTTTTTAATCTCGTTATATTGAATAAGTTTCACCCACACATACATACATAGTATAGACATAGAGCACTATACTAAATAATTTAATTTTTCAGATTCAGTGTTATGATTTTATTCATTTTACAAACAAAAAAAAAACCCAAAAAAATGATCGTAATCAATTCTATTGAAGAGTAATATTTAAAGCCAAAATTACAATTTTATGTTGATAATTTTTAAAATATATTTAACTCATTTCATATCATAATTTTTTCATATTTACAAATTTTCTTTAAAAAAAAATTAATAGCGTGTTCTCATACATAACTACCATCCATTACATAAATTGTATTCACATTGAATTAAATAATTTGCTTTTTTTTATATAATTAAACCGAATCTGCATATACGCGCAGTGAAAGTGTTTTCGCTTTTGTTTTTTTTTAATCAGTCTGCTTTGATTCTTTTTTCTTTCTATATTTTATTTTTTAAAAAAACCTTGACTCGCACCCATTGTTTTTACATTGAAATAACCAGGAAAATCTATGAAAAATCTAATATTTAAATTACAATATTTATGTATGCAAAATGATCATTAATTTCACCAACGTTTTTTATTGTCAAGCATATCAAGATAATGTACCATTTACTGTGTGTGATTGTAATTGTTTTTTTTTTCTTCTCTCTGTACATCTATTGTAGTACTGGCAGCAAAACAAAGGCACTTTCATATCTTCGTGATTCACCGGCTGATCCTAGTATTCCGGTTATATTGGAAGGTGAACTTCATCTGAAAATTACGTTCATCGATGGAAAACGATCACCAGATAGATCATGGCGAACTGTTACAGCAGAAATCCGTGGAAGCAAATTGAAAATGACTATTCATCGTGAAGGCAAATCAAACCAAGTAAGTGAAATTTAGAGAGATTTTTTTTTTTTTTGAGTGATTCCAATATTAATTGTAATCCCATTTTATCAAACAGATATAATAGTTTTACCATCTCCTTCACAAATATATTTCAAGGTGAATTTTCATTGTGAATCTCAGTCCTATTGTTATAATTATTTTTGGCAATCGTGTTATTCATTTTTAGTGATTAAATCAGCTGTAAATTCAAGAAATTATACTTAATTTATTGCGCACAAACAACAGGTGAAACAGCCAAATTTGCTGTAAATCACAGCTTATTTGCGAACATTTAAAAGGGGCACACCTCTTGAGTCTCGACATTATATTACAAATGTCCAAAAATTGTTGTTTTTTTTTTTAAATTCGCTATGTAAATATTTACTATTTAGCTAAGATATACTACGTGAATGATATGTAATCTGAAATTTGTTGGCGAATTCAAGTACAAACCAAGGCCGTCAAATATTTGGGAGCTCTACGATTAGTCAATTAATATTGTATTCTTAATACTTAAATTTAGCCCTTGTTTGGACGCCAAATTTGTAAATCCCTTCCAATATTAAGATCAGACCGAATTTAGAAATTGAAAAAAAATTACTAATTTAAAAAAAATTTTTTTTAGTTAATAATGGTGAGCTTAAAGTATTACAATCTCAATTAATCACACTAAACCGACAATCAAATAATTTATTCCTTCAATAATACGTTTGGAAACAGTGGCGTCTCAAAAAATATATTCATTCCTTGTTTAAATCTTAAATATGACACGATTTGTATAATCTCAGCAAAGAAATTCTTAATTCTCAACTAGTTAAAATACTTGCTAATTATAATAGAAACGGACCGCCACTGTTTTTGCAATAGTTTTATCATGACTTCTTCACGATATCATTATTCTTATTGTGTGAAGGTCACAACTCATATTTAGCATATAAAAAAACATTTTTATTTTTCGTGTCTATATTTGTTGTTATAAATGATGACTTTTGGTGGAAATAATTTCATTCATTTTACAATATTGCGCATCTATCTTGTGACTCTTTTTATCTGAATTTGGGTCTTTTAATTAATATTCCATTCAGCGAACAATTTAATAGAAATTTAATATTTGTATTTAAATAATGTATACTCTTTGGAATGTCATTTTTCTTCTATAGAAGTTACATCAATTTTTGTGTTGTGTTTATTATTTTAGTGGTACACATGAATGCCGCGCCACAGTACTTATTTTTAATCGGAAATTATTAAAGTTTCGTAAAAAAATTCCTGAAAATTTTATCAATTAACCGACTTAAATTTTGAATCTTATAAGTACAGCTGAATTTTCGTAATTTAAATTTAATGGATTCTGGCGGGATTCCTGACAGGCAATTGCAGGCTGAATGGACACCTAAAGAAGCTAGATCTGAAAGAAAGCTGTCCGTGCAGGTTCTACGAAGTAGCAAAAGAAACCCCAATTCAATTCCTTCTCGGTAATTACTGCCTACCCGAGACGGACCTTCCGACCCTAAATCCACTCATGATCCTAAAATTCCTAAAGGAAATTGGATTTGAGGAGGTACTCTAGATAATGGAGCGGCTCCATAAAGATAAAGTAAGAAGGGGCCACAATAGATCGAGGTGCATCGATCATCTCCAATACAATTAATCAATCAATCAAGCTTCTCCCGAAAGAGAGGGATACTTACGGGGTCACTGTAAAATTGTCTGTTGTCTTAGAAAATGACCTGTGAAAAGTATGACGAACTACACTAATATTCTTCGAGTACTTTTTCCTTGAGTTATCCTTTAAAAATTCAGTTCTAGATATACAATTTTTTTTTTTTTTAATTACTATATCTCAGACATGTGTGTACTTACCTGATGTACAATTATCATTAATGTATATAAATAATAACGTAATTTCAAGGTGTTCAATTTGTCATTATCATTATAAACTTTTCTACACATAAAATCGGTTTATCAAATATTTGAACATTACTCGCGTGTCAATGAACAGGTCAATTGCCTTAACACTAAAACAAAAACAAAATCAAATTCAATAATCGTTTATCAAACCAAATAACATTTTCATTGAATGGTAAGTTCCGATATGTTCCAAATAGGCACAAACAGAACGCTTTTTATTAAACAATAAATAAAACATCGAAAATGTCACGCTTTCTGATTTTTCCATATAAAAAAAAAAAAATTTTATTCGATTTGCTGCAATTTTATTTTTGCAACAAACAAAATGCATTTAGTCTGCGATTCGTAAAGAATTTCTCTTTAGCATTCCTAAAATTATGCATTTTTATTACTTTGCTTAAACAACTAAAAAAATTAAATTTTCATTTATAAAAAAAAAAAAATGAAAAACAACAAGTGACATAACATAAACTAATACAAGTGTAGGTAAATTACAAAAAAAAAAAAAATAAAAATACCTGGAAGTATAGTAAGAAAAACAACAAGAAAAAGAGTAAATTGTTGGGTAAATGCATCTCTATATACATACCTACCGGACGTAGGTTGTAAAATGTTCATCTCGTAACTATTATACGCAGTCGCATTTAAGTTAAGTGAATCACACATCAAAATTAAGTGCATTATAAATTACACATTTAGCCAAGGTAATTTAGACAAAAAAAACAAAATTATCAAAAATTTCTAAGAATATGATTGGTAAATTGAAATGTTATAGTTTCTAACATAGGTGCTAAAAAGTTAAAATGTTTTACGCGTGTGTCCTTTAAAACAAATAATGTAGAAGGCACTCGACTGATTATATTATTATGATTAGTTATACAAATTGTCAAGTTTTGAATTCATGATTCGGACAATAAAATTAGGCGACATATCTGATCTAGTGTCTGGATAAGTGCATATCATGTTGTAACAATCTTTTTATAAAGACAGTATTATTCCTTTTTACATTTTTTAAATAAATAAGAAACAATTGAAATATTTTTAAAAATCAGAATCTGAATATTCCGAATAATGTATCAATAAAAATGTTATGCTAATTGATCTAAAAATGGCGCACATAACAAATCTTTTCGTTTTAGCGACCATTTTAGATTCCACAGCCATTTTGAACAAATTATTTTCATACCATTGTCCATTTTAAGTTCGTGATGATCCATTTCCAAAATTTATGTATGTGACAACAGCAATAAAATTCAAATATGTTGGGATAAATATGCAGATGCTTAAAAGCGTCAAGCTCAATTTTAATGCAGGAACGGGAAGGTATAGTAAATTAAGTAAATTTCAACAAATCTTGTTTCGATATTTACCTACAAATTTTTGTACGTAACTAAGTACATAGATCCTTTATTTAATTTTACAAACCTACATAATGTATGTATATGTAGGTATAGTTACTAGAGTGGTTCACTCGATGCATGAGATTTTTTCAAGATTTCGTAACTTTTGTTATTAAATATTTCTCTAAAATGTAAAATAGAGGCGAGAAACTACTTTCGAAAAAAAAAAAAAAATAAAATTGAGGCAGATGAAGACGACCCAAAATCAAAAAGTCGTAGAACAAAAAAAAAATAAAAAATGCGCCCTCTTTCAATTTGATAAAATTGAAATTTAAAAAATGAACCACTCTAATCTATACACATACAGTGCAATTTAACCATAAAGTAGTAAAGCACTTACCTAAATGTAACTACCTAAAAATTATCAATGCACATACCTGTAAAATAAAAATTGAGATTTTATCGTAATTTTGCATAAGCACCTAAAAAATGCAAACTTACCTTATCACAGTAACTACAACAAAAAAAAGTTTCTTCTTCCTGTCTGGTTCTTCTTTTTTTTTTGAGGCAATTTTAATTATCATTTAATAAATCAGCTAAAGTATGAAAAAAAAATCCATTCTTAAACGTTTGGCTTTTTTGTTACTTTAATAACTTTACATAATTGAGATTTGACACGCACAAGTTATTTTGTTGTTAAAAATGTTTTTTATTGTCTCTTTTTTGTTTTTTTTTGGTACAATTTGCTGTAGTTATGCTGTTATGCAAATAAAAACTAACTACATTTATAAAGAATAATTTTTTTTGTAATACCACAAACAATACGAACATTGTGTTCGAAATTATTTTAAAAATGTTAGTGGAAAACTAATAATTTTTACAAAATTAGAGACAGCAATTAGAGACAATAATCACTGAGTGTGGTTAAATCACATCATAAATTCATAAATTCATATTTACATGCACAAAGAGATTATGTACATTATCGTTGGTCGCCAATTTTAAACAAATATCATAAAATAAATATTAAATAATAAAATTATTTAAATAAACGGTGCGGCAATTTTGTTTTTTACTGACAAACTTACATCTTTGCACAGAGAAATGTATACTTTTAGTGGCGGCAAATACATTAAGTGGTTAAAGAAAGACGTAAGAAAAAATACGCTATTTTTAAAATTGATCTACAAAATCTAAACAAAAAATATCAATTAATGAAAATAGAAATTTTAAACTGAAACAAATCCAATGATTTTAAATAAACAAAGGAAACATATTGAAAAACATGGTAATCTTCAAAGAATTTTCTTTTGTATAAACAAATTTTGGTTTGAACAGAAAAGTGATAGTTATTGGTTTTCTTAAGGTATATTTCATGACTACATTGATTGGTTACCCTACATTTTACCTACATCACAAAGGATTGTTTAGCAATTAAATGTTTCATTGTTACAAAATTTCTAATCATTTTTTTCTTGGTTTTAACTTTAGATAAATAAATTCTAAAATTGTCCGAACATTACAAACGATTGAATTTGTTGATTTGACTACAATAAAATGCAATAAACAAACATTTTTGTAGTTTCGTTGGTTGTGTAACAATAAAATAATAATCATGGCTAGTTCCTATAAATACTAACAGGTTTGTCAAATTATTTAGTTACAAAATCTAAAATGAGGATTTTTCAAAAAACTATTGGACGAGATTTCATGTTGAAACTCAACAGCGGTGATTCGTGGTATAACTGAGAAGACTGTATAAAAGTCAGGAATGCAAACCGATTTTTGAACCGCACCAAAAACTTTTCATATTTTGTCGAACTAAAACCATACTACATTTTAACATAAAGTCGTCGAACCAAATCAAAACCAAACCATTTCCAATAAAAAGGTGCTAACCGAACTATAAACCACCAAAATATTAGTTCGGTTCGGTTATAAAAAAGAATTTGACGGCTACGATCACATTGTTTATAATTTATGTTTATAGGGAACCAAAGGTGTGAAGCCACGGTCACATTGTTTATAGGGAACGAAAAGTGTCAAATCAAAATGTCATCTCATGTATTTTTTTTTTAAATTACTTTACTGGACTGAATTCGTAGAAAAATATTTTATATTTATTTGTTATATGCAAAGTATTTAACACCATCTTCTTTTTCCTGGAGTAGTGTCACAAATAAATATACTTTCAAATTTTTAAATTTTATTTGGAATGTTTAAGGGCTTTAAATCAGTAATCATTGAAAATACATTTAAAGATGAGAAATGTTGGATTGCTGGCGTATATTGACATTTGTCAGGCCAAGTAACTCTTTTACCTTTCCAACGGGCTCTTCGGATCAAGTTGGACGGTGAAAGGAATTTAAAGTATACTACTACTACTACTTGATTGTCCACCAAGATATGCCCTTCAACACTTAATATAATACAAATTTATTTAAAAAAAAAATTGAATTCGAATTGAACTTTCAAATGAGTTCCATTTTTCCAGTGTAGACCTTTGCCTTTGTATTTGTTAATTTAAATTTGTCAAGTGCGTGTGCATATAACAGCTTTAAATCCTGTAGAATTAAAATGTGGTCAAAGTTACCCCAACCTTACCTTTATATTTGCCTAGTCATACTTAAACCAAAACCGAACCAAAAACCATAAATTAAAAAAATAAATCTAAAATGAAATTTATCATTGAACCAAAACCGAACCATTCAACTCAGAATTCGTTTGGTTTGGATCTCTGATAAAAACAATCGACGTGTTTGTCAAATTAATTAATTTAAAAAAAATCTAAAATGACGATTTTTCGAAAAGATAATTTCGATTTCGGCGAAAATACGTTCGAAAATTGGTCGCCAGGTTTATAAAATACCGGATAAAATCTAAAAAGATGTTATATTCAATGGACCTTATTTTTATGTATACCTCCAATTTTCTCTGTTATAAGACTAAGCTAAGCTTTGCAAATCTTGGGTTAAAAATCAGTTTAGGAGTTTTATTTAATTCTTGGAAACACTTTTTTTATAGTCAAAACATTATATTATTTACTATTTAATTGATATATAATTATCGAAACAAGATTTCTAATTGTCCCCGCCTATTTGATTTGTTTTTAATTATTACGTTGCAATATCAAAATAATATAAAAACTAAGTTAAAAAAAAAAAAATTATATATACGAATAATAATAATAAACTGTGTGGTGTGTCTCATTATTATTAATTTATTATTGCTCAAGAAGCTCGCTGAAAAAGTACGCGCGAATCATCACCGTAACAGACCTTAAGACAATCCATCCAATCCATTACCACAGCACGACACCACACAACACGCCCGCCAGTCATAATTTGTTGTGATTTTCAAGACACCAACAACAACAACAACAAAAAAAAACAACAAAAAAATCGGAATTATTTACCAAACGCATGTGTTGTGCACTTAGTATTCATCAAACCGTTGAACCTCTTGGATCGTATTTATTAACTTTTATATATTACTTACTTAAAGCTCTATATTGACTTTGGTTTAGTCTTTAGTGTCTTGTGTACGGGTTTGGTGGATTTTCTTCTATATATCTACCTATCTACCTGTTGTTTGGTAGTTAGTCTGTTGAGTCTGTTGTATATGTGGACACAGCCATTATAGAGTGTTACGAAAGAATTACAAAAAAAAAAATTAAAACCGGAAGGTATTTTGAAAATGGTAAATCGTACAGAATTTTTGTGTCAAGAACTCCATTTGTGTATATTGGTGAAAGTGAATAAGCAATAAATATATAATAAATTGTTGTCATTTCCATTTATAGTTTATTTTTGGCATTACTATATTTAGTCTAGTTTAATGACAACCAGAAAGAAATTGCATATGTCCGCAACGCTTATGCTCAAGATTATAAACGCATCCAAGGAACATATCGCATCGCATCGCATATATACAACATAATTACATAATACATAACTTATTGTGCAAAAGAATATGCAAAACGTTCAGCAAATTGCCAGCTTTCGCTGTTTTTTTTCTCAACTTTTTTGTTTTGTTTTTTTCCTTTAATTAAATTTAATTAAATGCCTTTGAAACATCTGGTGCATATTGTGAATAGTTTGTGTGGACTGGATTAAAGCGCACTGAAACAAAACACACAAAAAAAAGTCATTGAAATCAAAAGTGCTTATTAAGTAGAAAAATGTAATTAGTAAGAGTGCGCATTCAGCAAATTAACTCTGAATAAATCATGCGAATGTGGTTTGAACCGACACATCATGCAACAGCGACCATTACGCCACCTAATCGGAAGAGTGATCCCAGTATTGGATGTATTGCTAATTGGGGTGCGCCTGGTTTACTTAAGCGTGGATTAAGAAGATGGGGTTCGACCGGATCGTGGGTATGTTGATTATACATTTTTTTTTTGGTTTCGTTATTCCAAACCATATGTTATGGATAAACAGAAGAATGCAGCAGGACGCATTTAATTGCCGTTTTTTTAAGGGGCCAACTTAATTGTTATTTTCAAAGAGGTTCTGAATGCAACTTTTACGGCTTGAATGAACCATTTATTCCAGACTTGAATCTCAGTTAAATTTTGATTTGTTAAGTATAATAAGCGCAATCCAAAATTTAAATATAAATCTTCCTAATTTAAAACAAGATCTTGTTGATCATCATCATTCCCTTTCCAATTCTTCAAAGAGTCTTTATTGCCAGAACGTACATTTTGTTTCAATCTCTTCCAATTCCTTGGTACGATGTCTTGTGGTTCTTGATCAACCTTTTTTTTGGTCAAGTTCCGTTCCTTATGTCATGTGAAGTTCCTCTTCATATTCGGAATTGTTTATTACTTGCTTTGTCTACTATATTACAGCATTTATTTAAATGTTAGTCTTCTATCAAGCTATAATTCTAATGAAGTTCACTATTCTGAAAATGGGCAACGCGCGCCCCTATCTCCACAAATCTTGTTCATAGCCATTTTCTTCTCTAAACTATAATCTCTTTAGACTGGCAGTAAATACTTTAACCCTATCACTACCCCAATTTTAATAAATAAAAGCCACTTTTTTCGATCAGTTTTCACTTTTAACTGTTGGAAAAACAAATCGTTCTGTAGCGCACGATTAGACCAAAACACAGAGCTATCTTACGACTACAGACTGAACTAAGCGATTGCCGCAAATGTGAAATACCTCTGTGAATTTTACAGTCCGTCTAGAGGTGGTCTGGGGAGTTAGAGGGTTAATTTTTCGAATTTTCTTCGAGAAATACCATAATTTGTGTTCAGGACCTCTTACATTTATTGGTAGTTCAGTCAATAAGATTCATTTGTTAAATTTTTTTAGAAAATAACGTTACGTAAAAAACTTTTCTAACCAACTAATTTGATTAATTAATATTCGATTATTATACACGCAATATATGAATTGCTGCACTTTATTATTTACCCTATCTTTCAATACAATCTTGATTTTATAAATTTATTATAATAATAAATAAATCGCCTGAAGAACCACAGGTATGGAATATTAAATATCAATACCAAATTGCAACCGGAAGTTGTTTAATTACCACGCTATACGATGATTAAAATCGATTCTTAATAAACGAAATAGATTTCCATTAAAAATAAAGATTCAAAAAAAAAAAATACTAACTATAACCTCCATCAGGTAGAGGCAGCGTTTCCTAATCTTTGTTTTTACGCGACTCGATTAATATTAATCTTTTTGAGCGAATAAGATCAGCTAAATATTGAGAACAAATTATGTGCAGCGGCGATCGTTTTCGTGACGTCATTTTTTCTGCTCGCAACCCACGATTTGGAAACCGCTGCGATAGAACAACGTGTGCGTTATAATTTTAATTGTAAAGAAAATCGAAGATTGCATGTTCAATATCATTATAAGACAATTTATTTGTTTGTTTTAGGTAATACGTGCACTAAGTTGCCATCATTGGCGTGCACAGTCAGTCAGTTAGGGTGTTCTGTTAAGAATCAATTGATATAAGAGCATTACTTCAGATGACAATAATATAAAGATTGATGAGTAAAAAAATGAACCGAAAAATACATTTTATTAATTAAATTCATTGCATTGTTGCAATTTTGCCAACTATAATCAATTATTGATAGATTTTTTATAGATATTATCATTAGTACATTTACAAAATAATTAAAGACAATTTTGTCGTAGCAATGTGTTCTCTGATTACCTGAGACATCCGGCACCGCACGCCAATGGTTACCATAGCGTTTGCTCGAAAAACTTACAAACGTAATCAAATTATCTAATTAGAAAGAAGTGCAGCATACGATATGTATACAAGTTGTTATAACGGTGCAATAAATTATTATTGTTTACTTTACATTTATTTTTAATGTCCAAATTCGATCAATGCGCCAGTTACTTATAAATATATAGAAAAGTTTACGAGGTAAGTGTATTGTAAAATCAAAGGTGCATATCGAATTTTAAAAGTGAAACCGCGCGTATTTCAATTAAATATTTTTATGGCTGGTGCGTGCACGAACAAAAAGTCATTGAAAATATTGCCCGATATAGATCTAATTTGGTATTATGTATCCAATTATGTACAAAACATTTATTACATTGATTGGTAATTATTTACATAAATAAAACAAAACAAAAATCTCAATATTTACCTTATCGTTTATGCTTTTAAACTTTTTATGCAACATTTTAAGAAGGATGATGACAACAACAACTATTGTTTTAATGATGTATATTACAAAGTACCTTCAATCAAGATTCATCAAGGTCCATTTAATTTAACCGACAATATACTTAAAGTTCTTTTTCATCTTTTTATTTTAACAAAAGCCTGCAGTGACCAGTTTATCAATGGCACGATTTAAAATGAAATAGGCACATAAATCACCCGATGAAATGTGTCTATAAAAGTACTGGCCAATGTTGAGAACCTTGTAACCCTTATAATTATATTCTTTTGAAACTTCCGGATTTGGGTTTTTTTTTGTTTTTTGTATTTCACAAACTACTCAATTACAAACTTGTTTTATATGTTAAATGTTAAATGATACAAATTTCTATAAATACAATTTATTGCAATACATCCGGATTATTAATTCTTTATCGATCCAAGCAGAGATAAAAAATGTGATTTAACTCAGAATAAGAATTTAACCAGTTATAACCAGCTTGGTACTTTTATGTGAGCGTATGTACCTTCAAAGGGTATTATAATTTTGGTAACAAGTTTATAACACAGCTTAATATTGATCTGTCTATCATTTTAGTGAAATTCGGTTAACCCATTTGAGGCGAGTGGTGCGATGATCGCACGTTCAACAATTTTTGTTGAAACAAATTTTTCGCGAGTGGTTTGAATTCCACTTAAAAACAAAAGATACCACCCGTCGTCCTTCACACCACACTTGATGTAATGGAATAGAATACCACTTGCCGGGGGAGGGTGGTTACTTGGTCGAAAATATGTTTCCATAGAATTTTAAGAAAATTATATTTAAAATGGTTCTAATCAAATTAAAAAATAATATTCTATTTGATTTATCGAACTGGTAGCAAAAATTACTGTCACTTCTCACAGTGAAATCATTTAAATTTAAATTTGTCATGTTAAAAGTTTTTTTTTTCCTTCTTCTTCATTTTCGAAATCAATAATTGCGACAAATGATATAATCTACTTGTCGTAAGATATTACACCTCCACTACATTTATTTGATTTCATTATAATAAATTTTTTGATTTAGAATGTCAACAAAAAAATCGTTTTATGTAAATCTCAATATTTATTGGTGTGTTTGCATTTATGTTGGTGGTCTACACGCATTTTATAGATGCTTGTTGTTGTTGTTGTTCAATGATTAATCAACCATTAGGTAGGTTTCTCATAATATTTTGGGAATCATTTCGTAAACATATCACATAAATAATATAACGAATATAATAATTTATTTAAAATAGAAAGAAAGAAAAAAAAACGTTAAGTCGAAAACGATATATAGAAAGAAGTCATCAAACTCAAAGTAATTGACAAAGAAAATAATTTTGTGTTTAGTCAATGATGCCAATACTTAATTCTAATAAGTATATATAATATTCCTATTGTAGGTTTGTCTTTTTCTTATTAGAATATTGCGTGCAAACCGATTTGAAAATTAAGAATAAGATCTTTTTAATTATTTGCTCTGTTCTCCTGCCTTATTATGAAATTTCTTATTTTCTTAGCGAAATTAAATTTTACGATACTTATAAAAATCATTTTGCATACTTATCCAAATGTACGCCTACTTTGAAAATTTGTTACATAAACATATTTGGAAATAGACCGAATTAATTCTTTCAAAAAAATTAATTTGCAGATAATTATAATGTAGGTTAGGAATTGATTAAAATAGATTGTAACTTAATTTAAAAGAAATATCTTAAATATTATTAAATTTTTTTGTTTGTTCCGTTTGTAGATTAGTCGTTAAATAGTCTGAACTGAACTACTATACTATGGAGGTGTTGGTTTTAAATTAAGGTCTAGAAAAAATTTTCTAACTAACTATTGAAACGAGATTTTTAATTAAATGCATTTAGCACGTTTGACTGATAGCGGTTGGTTCGAATTCTACTTTAAACTCTATTCACCAAGATCCAAGCACGCCGATCCGATAACTTTCGAGCTAGAACTAGAGTTACCATTCCGGTCGATTTATTTGCCGAGTATTCAGACCTCAAAACTTCGATTTTGGAACTAGTGTTTGTTGTCATTCTGTTTTCGCTGGCACCAGGACTTCGGGGTGCTGTAGCTCAAACACACAGTTTTTAGCCAATTTCATTCATTCTTCACCTAGTGCTAGGAATCGATTTTGAGTTGAGATTTGTTGTTATTTCTTTATTTATTGGAAATCATTCAGGGATAGATCGATTGTACTTTACCTAACCCCAGTGTTATTGTAGCATTTCGTTGGGAATAAATGGACGAGTACCAAACCGAGTGCTAGCCCGAGTTCTTATTTTCGAACTAATGCTATCTAATAATAGCCTTAGACCGACAGTAGCATTCGGTGAATAAATTGGCCGTAAGTATCAGACCAACCTATGATTTTAATTTTTAATCGAATCATCATCATCTTATATTCATCAAAGACCATTTACCGTTCTACATATAGTCATTCTACAAAATGGCGTCTTTGTGCTCATTGCTCATTTTTTTTATCATTTCCACTTTTTTTCTCCTTCTAAATCATATTTTGGCCAAAACTTACGTGACGTTGCTGATTCAAGCATTATGTTAATGTTGCCATCAGTTCATTGCGTTTTCGTTCTTCAGCTTTTCAAATAGTAGATATGTCTTGTGGTTCCCCTTCCCCATAGTAATTAGTTGCTAACTTTACGTAATTACCCCTTTGGAAAGAACTGAGGATTTGGATTCCGTCACACTATCCGTATTTTTTGTTTAACTAAATTAGCTGCAGTTTTGCTTCAGTACTTTCTTTAACTGCCTTTTTGTCAGTATAAATTTCCAGTGAAGATCCTACAGTGTTTTATTGGTCCATTTCATTCGACTGATAATAAAAAGGAAATAATGACTAGACTTGGCACTTTTAAACACCGCATCGGAATCACCAATTATTGATACATTTTTACGTTATTTTTATTATTAATAATATCCTTCTTTTTGTTTTTTTCCAGAGTCCTGAACCATCGGGTATTATAGATTTACGTTCATTCCATGTGACTGAAGGAAATTATACAAAACGAAAACATGTATTTAAATTAACTTCGGCCCCACTACCATCACCATCACTCCAATCTACACCATCATCAACGATAGTAGCTGGCACCGAATTACTGATACAGGCCGACAGTCACCAGGACATGAAATTATGGATGGATTCGTTAAGAAAAGCTTCCTGTATGGATTCCGCTAAAAGCCTGGTCAGTGCCAATTTTTTTTTTCTTTAATCTTTTAATTCTACATAATTATACCGCTAATTAAAACCACATCAGAAAAAAAAATAAAAATACGCACAGAGAATTAGTTAAAAAATGTTTTTGTTTTTTCTGATAAGCACTATCGGTGTTATCTTGAGAAAAAAAAAATATTTACTTAACGTTCACATCTAACCGCACAAAGTAAATATTACTTCTTTAGCTATTAGAGGGGGTTTATGTAATGTAATGTAAAATGAGTTTTGAATTGAGTGCATCAGCTGTAGATGATCAAAATGCTATCAAATTTTACCGAGAAATAACTGAAATTGTTTGTAAAAATGTCGATAAACGTATCAACCTAAAATTGGCTTATAAAAATTTAATGTCAAGACGATCTCTGTTATTGGTTTAAAAATAAACATGAATTTCATTAATATACATATAAATTTTATATTTCACTTTCTGCAGGACTATCTGTCAAAATTAGGATCTCAAACGGCCGAACCGCAACGTGTTGCTGCTACAACAACAATTCAAACACAAGCCTCGGCCACCGATGAAACACAGGCAACATCGGTACGAAAGTATTTAGGTTCTCGATCGCCATCTGGTCAATCACCGGTGACGAAAAGTCGCAAAACACCACAGCAAATAACCGTATCGACAAGTTCAAAAGAAACGTCCGACAAGGAGATTGGTTCACCAAAATCACGAACATGGAAAGGTTTGGTGGCGAGACAATTTCGCAAAATTCAAGGTCAACCAAGCTCACCAAATGCAAACTATGTTGTATTACCGGAAGGTGCTTCCATTGGTGTACCATTGGCCCAATGTCCTGCTGTAAGTTACATTTTAAATTCGATTTTCCGCTAAATAGTAAAGAAAAATTGTTTTCGTTTTTAGTCGGATGACAATGAATTTGTTCCCCTTCTAGTAGCTCGATGTACACAAATAGTCGAAACGAAAGGACTTGGTATTGTCGGCATTTATCGTATACCGGGAAATACAGCTGCAATATCAGCTCTAACCGAACAGGTTAATAGAGGATTTGATGATCAAACATTGAGCGATCCCAAATGGGAAGATGTTAATGTAGTGTCCAGTTTACTGAAATTATTTATTCGAAGTTTGCCGGACGCTTTGCTGCCAAATGATATGTACAGTCAATTCATTGAAGCTGATAAGGAGTCTGGACAAGATCGGTACTATTACTTAATAGACATTACTAAGAAAGCATTATATGTATTCATGAATCGATTTCTAGATTGTTAGAAATTAAGTCACTGCTGGAGCGATTACCACCGCATTCGTATCAAACGCTCAAGCATTTAATTCGACATCTTAGTAGGGTTAGCCGAAATTGTCCGTTAAATTTAATGGAACCGAAGAATTTGGCAATCATTTTTGGACCATCAATTGTACGAACATCTAGCGAAACACTAGAAACTGTTGTTAAGGATATGAAACATCAGTGTCGTATTGTTGAGGCGTTAGTTTCACATGTAATGACCATTTTTGATGAATTTATTTTGATTTTGTTCAGTTTTTCTTATTTTTTTTCCTCTCCTCCTTAGTATGAATTTTTTTTCGAAAATGCTTCTCTACCGTTGATGAGTGAAGCACCAGAATATTCATCAGTTAGTCCGCCGGAATTGCAGACAAATCTATTGTTGGATAATTTATCGAAAATTGAACGTAAGTTTTTACGTAATTTGCCAGTCCCTTAATAATGAAAAAATTACAATAGTCTTGTTCTCCCCTATATTAAAATCACTATTTATGATAATTTTAGCCCTCAAAGAACATAGCGCTCGTTTTGTATCGAAATTTGTTCAAGCAGCCACTAGTCGTAAAACCAGAAAAACTTCACATCGAAAGAGTACGCTCTCGTCAACAACGCCCGATACACTATCTTTGGACAGTAGCACGGTTCGTTTTTATCGAAATGTTTTTGGAAATTTTTATAATATGTTTTTACAAAATTATAGTCAGCTGAATCGAAAGATCCAAAAATATTCAATGTTGAAAAATCATCACATCCACAAAGAAGAGCATCAACAAATGAGGACGCCCTAAAGAGTCGACTGTCTGAGGATGAATCCAATGACAGTGCGTTTACAGACAATGGTAAGTTAATTATTCGTTTTTTTTCCATTTATGGGGACATACATACCACTAAGTATTAGTTAGTTGAAGGAAACAAAACAATAATTAATATTCACTGAGCTGCATCGATTTTAGTTGAAATTTTAATTTTTAAATGGCAAAAGTCTTAAGTGAAATTTTTAAAATATAAAAATGACAAAAAAGGCATTTTCAGACCATCGAGATTTAACTATTATTTGGTTTCCGATCAAAATATGATCGTTTTACGTACAAAACGATCATATATTTAATCGTAATCATACGAACGCCTTAGTTTTTCTCGTTGATTTGTGCTAAAATCAATGCAACGCCAATATTCATTTCACATAATTTTATTTATTTTTATTACAATAAACTCCATAAAACAGGCCGTTTGTGGTATCCACAAAACCGAGTTTTTGGTGTTGGTCTAAATAGAGTTGCATTTCATTGCACACGTCCGAAAACAATTCATTGGGCTGAGGTACATTAAATTCGTGTGGTTTTTTGTTTTTAGTTTTAACAAATTCTTTTGTGTTTTCTTAACATTTTTCATCATTTTTCTTTGATTTCTTTTTATATTTGTCGTAACATTTTGATTGTATTAATTTCGATGCTTGAGATAACTTTTGTATCAATACAACTTCGACTAACTAATATTAATATTTAAAATAATCACTAAAGCTCGGACTTTTTTCCTAAATGCATGTTTGTTTGTTTTTTTTAGCCTTCCTTGTTTAACAATTTAGGGTGGTTTTAAGGCATTTGTTTTTACTCTTTTTTGTGTCAATAAATTGCAAATGCCAAAGAATTGCCTCCGAAAAGTTTCACAACAACAAGCCTCACTTAATATTTTTGTATCTATGTGCTTGCTTCGCTTACAAAATTTATTTTTTGAATTAAAAATCATTTCGAAAAGAACAAATGTCAATAAAACTGTAGATTCTAAAGAAGGCAAAAAATTACAAAAAAAAAAATGGCTGACTATGTAAGGAACGCCTTTCTATATCTTTCTATTGAACTTGTTCCGTGGATGGGATGTCTGGTTTCGGTAAATCTTGGTTCCGTTCGCTTTTTTTCTTTTTTTTTATATTTACTGATCTATTAATTTTTAATTTAGACTTACAAATTTTGTTTATTAATTTAAGTAATGTTTTATGGTTTTAGTTTTAGTTTTAATGTAATTTTAGTGCGCACTTTACACAATTACTTATAACCGATTGCGTTTTAATATACCCGGCCATTTGCTTAAATAGTCTTCCTCTTCTTCGTTGACGGCGTTTACTTCACCCTCGGACCAATTGTCGATTGGGATTTATAACCGGTAAAAGGGTAATGATGGGAATTAGAACAGAGAATTAATTTACGCGGAAAATTTAAAAAAAAGAATTACAAATTGTTCTTCAAAAAAAATTTATAGAATAAAAAAGTAAAAAAATGTGATGACCAAGGAGGTCGTTACAACTGTTATTGTTAAGGGATGGTGAACTTAATCAAATTTTGAGTATGCGTGTTATGTGGTAGACAAAAAAATATATTAAAAATGCATGAAGATCCGAGCTATAATTTAATAACTAATTGAATTACTTATGCATGCATGGAGTAAACTGTATCGAAATATTCACAATTCAATAAATTCTTCTCAATTATTTCAGGATCAATGTCTCTGACAACGGTAACATTAGCCTTGGACGATAAATTACGCTCACTACGAAATTCATCATTTGATTCGGACAAAGATCTAGATTTGGATAGTACCGGTCAACCGTTGTCACTTGGTGAAAATATCCCATTTGCCGATGAATCACCGGAACGTCCATTAATACAGCCCCGTTCAAAACCCGTACGTGTATCAACATACAATATACCAGCATCACGATATACAACCCGTTTGTATTCGCAAGGATCAACATCACCAAATTCACCGCAAGACATGCTATCATCGTCTCAAAGTAGTCAGGAGAATGTAAAGCCCAGTGGTTCGGTATCGTCGGATGATACCGATGTATCGACAACAAGTAATCCAATGGAAAAATTTCCGGCATCGGTGCGTATCGATCGGGAGATGATTCGTGAAATGAATCGTATATTGACGACATTGGAACGAAAGGCAACGAAACTAAATCGATCGCTATCGTTAAATTATAAAAATCACAAAAGTGACTGCTGTTGCAATAACAATAATAATTCGAATTATCGACCAAATAATCGGTTGTCGGCATTGACCAAAGACGAAAAAACCGACAAGAATATCAATAAAAAACGTCAAATACAAGACGGTAAAAGTCGTCGGTATACGAATCGTTCAATTAAACGACGGCATACCGTTGGCGGTACACATGATTATGATGTGGCGAAAAGCGGACAGGATGGTCGTTGCCAACAGGGACATGTGGTAGTAACAACACGGACCAGTTCACCAGATCTGGCTAAAGACAATCAAGAGAAAATTATTTCCATCGATAATTGATAGACAAAAAAACATATCAATTTTCGTTAATTATTCAAAAATTAGTACTTTTTTTTATAGTAATTATTGCTTTTAATTGTGATATTGGTGTTAATTAATTTTAGAAATATTTTTTGACTTTTTTTTTTAAATTTCTGCTTTTTGTTGATTTTTGTTTTATGATAATCTGGACGGTTTTGTTTTATACGATTTAAGTTGACAATAGAGATGCTCTGACACAATCTTTTCACTGAGATTGAGAAAACTTTTCGAATCGCTTCCTATCTCATATATTTTGAAAATTTATTTAATCATTCTTAAAATGTGTTCGTAATCTCACAGGAGATGGTTTGGTCGTTCAATGAGGCAGATTTTTTGGGAATCAAAATACTTGTCCATTGTCTGGAACATTCGTCTTAAATAGATGTGCTGGTTACATTACGTTAAAAGAATGGAGTAGTCTAATGGACCAATAACAGTGGATTAGTCATTGGATCGATAATGTTGGGTCAAATATTCAGCAATTGGATTTTCTAAACTGGAAAATAGCAGTTAAGAATTAGTCAAAATGTTATGAGGTGCTGAAGTTGATTAAAGTGCCCAACAAAAATCAATTTTTTTTTTATTTTCATCAAATCTGCTGCGCCGACACCATCCATTTGGTCGCGCAGCAAGATGCTCGTCGAATTTGCTCGTTCTTAGATAGACCGCTTAAGACCATTTAGTGTTCATGTCGCTATCGGTCTCGATAATTTTTGGTTTTCCAAAACATTAAACATTTAGACCGGTATGATCCTGAGCTCTTACTCTCTCTCTCTCTCTCTCTCTCTCTCTCTCTCTCTCTCTCACACACAGACACACTAGAATTGTACACAAATCAACACCGGGCATGTTTTTTTTTATTTAAATTATTCCCTATAGATTTAAAATATGTAATCAAAGACCACTCGGCCCAAAATAGTTTATACGACACTGCATAACAATTCAAAACAGACAGTATTAAGGCTAATTCTAAAATCTTCCCTTAATGAATTTTAATTTTTTTTTTGTTCCGCTCGTCCTCCCGATTAGTGGTGCTTGCTCTATTTTCGTTGGTTCGATTTTTGTTGCCTGAAACAGGACAAACCGAATCAATTTATGTTCTTTGAAATAATATACTTTGGAGCTGTTTCGGCAACACACATACGATAAACGTTGAAATTCGGTGATGAAATTTAAAAACAAAATCAAGTGAAGAGCAGTGAGTGTCCTTGTATTGTACACTGTACAGTATCAGCTCTGTATAAAAAAATATGCGCTAGACACTATACTATTAGTTGTTAATTTTAATGCACAGTTATTTTTTTTTTTTTTTTTGAATTTTAAGTGCAAAAGTATTGAATATAAATGCAAGAATGACAATGGAAACTATTGAAAACACACATCATAAAGTATCGGATAGTCAGTCAGCAAACTATGAAAATCGTCCAATTTTTGTTTGGGATGTCGTCTATGGATCAATCGGGACAAATTGAAATTGTTCATATTTTGACATTGGCATTGGTCGGATCCGATAGTCTTGATAAAATTGAATTTGCGCATTATTTTTAATTAGTTATTTAAGTACCTATGCAACATAATTAATTATTGTTTGTAAATTAAATCATCAAAAACGATGTTAAAAATTTCTTTTCGATGTTTTTATAATATTATTTAATATTCAATATATATATATATATGTATGTGTAATGTATAAATACAAACAATTTAGTGCATAAGAAAGTAAAATGCGACCCAGAATAATTTGTGCTTGTCTGTTATAATTATTGTTTTTTTTTTTTTGGTATAACTGATGTGCATTGTATATGTATAGCGTGGAATTGAAGGTGGTGATGATGTTTTCGAAAATAATGTATGTTTAAAATAAAATCAAATTCTCAAATAGAAAATTGTGTTTTTGACAATACCGGACTGATGATTATACCGTATATCTGCTATGAAATAAAATATACTCACAGAATGTCGGCAGCTGCAGCAGTATGGATGGATTGAAAAATCGCCATTTTCAGCCCCGCAACGAGGCAAACCGACGATTTTACTCTCTGAGGCGTCTCATTAAATATTTTGTCCATATTTTGCCCATGTTTTTTGATTCGATTTCAACTAATTTTGAACTGATATGATGAATTTATAGATTTTCAGGACAAGGAGATCTAGATAAAACATGGATTGACTATTTACTATGGTTCTGACACATTTTTTAAGCTCTAATATTTTTAATTCTATTCATAACCATATATGTATGAAACTTTGGCTACACAATCATTTTGCATTAATTATTTAGGCTATTTGTGCCTATAATCATTCCAGTAAAAATGTTGTCCCCGCCTCTGCACTGCTTGTCAAGCATTCTATCCTAAGAAAAATGACGGTAGCCATTTTCTATCTAGCACTTTTTATCCCATATATTGTCTCCTCCTTATATATATTATCTACTCAAATCTCAAAGGTTTAAACAAAGCGACAAAATCCATTTCTTTTTCATTGTTTGCTCTACAGAAGATCTACCAGAATCCATCCACTCAATATATGTATTGGAAAGATTTTTCAATCAAAGATCAACAACGAGATTCATCAATGGGAAATATTTCGAATAAAGATTTACAAGAAAATTCTCCAATAAATTGATGAGGATTTACACGGAGTATTAATAAGAAAAACAAAATATCGTATGGCAATATGAAATGGGTAATAAAATGAAAATAATTCTTTATATGGATAAAAAAAAAACGGATTTTTCCTAACAAATACAATATCGCAGTTATTTTGAGCGACACATTTATGAGTTCGATCCCCACGTTCAGCAAAACTGTCCTATGCCGCCTGCTATTCAAGAGTAAGCGGACTAAAAACGGCATCTTTTAAATGTCCCCAAAGGCTAGTAAAACATTTGTTATAATTCTGAAATTAAAAAATCAAAAAATGTAAAAATTCTTCAGGGAATTGACCTTTTTGAGGATTTTATTCTCGTTTATTTCTACAAAAATTATTACTATTGGTCTAGTGCTCTAGTGGAATATTTATCAACATTTTTTAATTAATTTTCATTTAATTACACAAATTCCAGGGGACTCGTAAATTGAAGCGAATTTTTTTTGAAGTAGTGAAGTAGATTTTAGATAAAAAATTATTGGTTTTGTTAGAATAGAATTATAATAGATAAATAGAACTAGATAAGTATATTTTTGATTTAATGAAGATCTTTAAGATTTGGTATTATTATATTTATTGATAAATTGGGAGAGGCTGCAGTCCTGTAGTTTGGGCCGGCGGCCACCACTGCTTATAAATTCTACTCGTATTCCAAGACCACGCTCGTTTACAAGTTTAAATTTATTAATTTTTTTTACTTGTCTTGCAAAAGACTCGTAGTTACTCGCAATTCAAGGTTTTACTGTATTTACTTTTTTCGGATTCAGAAAGAAATTTGGGGGGACTGAGACTCTCTATAACAAAATTGTCATTTTGATCCACACTATTGTGCAAATCACATTCTATAAAAATAACAGTTTTGTATATTAATTATTTTTTATTATATTCTAAAAGTAACATCATTTTTTTCTACACAGTTTTTTTTTTATAATATATTTAATAATAGTTTATTTAGAAAAAATCTTGACCAAAAACTTAAAATTAGAAAAAAAAACAAAATAAAACAAAAACCGGAAATACAAATATTATTTATTTCCATTAAAACAGTTTTTTTTTTTAAATATATTTTACAAGCGCTGTATGTATGTATGTGAGTGGTTTATGTCTCTTTTCATTCTGTGTATGCATGTATTTTAGTTATAAATAACATTTTTTTTTTAATTATTCAACCATTTATTGTTTTTCTATATGTAATTTAATAATAATATAGCATCGAGATACGTTTATCTTTATTATAATGGTGGCAGGAGGCGAGTGTAATATTAATTATTTTAATTCTATTAAGGAAGGACGTAAAATTTATATTTTAATAGTTTGTTTGATGAATTTTTTTAACAATAAAAACCAAACACGAAAATTGTCTAACTATATTTATGCTACACAACCATTCTATGTATTTAAGATCCCACCAAGATGACGATATAATGTATGGTATATACAAATATTTATTAGTAAATAAAGTTAAGTGTTGAATATGATCGTTTTATGGATTAATGAATTAATTTAGTATCTCGTTATCCATAGTAATCCACATCAACAATAACCCCTACGTCCTATTACTGTTGTCTTGTAGGTACATTATCTACATATTTCTTTCTTAATAACAAAACTTCACATCAATTCTTTAGTTTAATTTCTTGAATGCCAATACGTTGCGTACAGGGATCCCAGATTTCCAAAATTCCTGCATCCCTTTTTTATTTAAGTAGAGACTTTTTCACAGTAGGCTTCTGATTTACGCAAGACGACTGGTATTGAAAATAAGCAAAATTCACACACCCCTTCGACACCCTCCCATACATTTTTTTTTAAAAACATGTTTTCTTGCTTTTCTAAGCAAAATTTCGAAAAAAACTATATACAAAAAAGTTTTAGTATTTTGGATAAAACGGGATCAATGTCAGTAAGTAAAGTTAGACTTAAGTTTAAGTTACAAAAGGGGACTATGGTAGCTCTGGTTGCGTATCCTAAAAGACTAAAAGTACCCATTTACATAAATTTGGAATCTACATTTGTCGTACTCTAAGTAGTGCTGCATATCGGGTAGTATTAGTACCAAATTATAAACGCCCAAGTTAGGTTGTAGACGAACGACGAACACCAGCTCGGCAAGTAGTACCTTCCATCATTTTTAAGCCGGATACTGTTACAGTGCTGAAAATGCTTTGCTAATGGGCTAGAGAACCGCCTATTAAATACATGCCGTGCCAGAATTGTTAAAATACAAAAAACACTATTTTCTTCTAAGAGAATTTCCAGTCAGACAACGTAACTTTGAGAGAGCGTTATTTTATTAAGATTACTTGGTAATGACCGATAACAAAAACATAAAATACTGTAATTCATAATCAAACGTACATTTGATGTTTTGACCACTGGAAAAAAAAACATAACATGAATTGCCGCCACGTTTTTTGCTGCTTCTGGTTTTGAGTAACATGAACCTATTTACACAAAAACGCACAGAGCACTCTAAATCTCAAATTAATTCAAACTGGACAGCCAAATAATAATTATTATGGTATATAGAGGCGCGCGCAGGTTAAGTAATTGCAAAAATTCATTCGTAAAGAATCGCATACCGAAATATAGTGTATCCGGACGTTCGGTTTGTCAAGGCATGTATTAATAGGCAGTTCGCTAGATTAGGAATTGTAGAATGCATTACGAAACAAAAGCGAACACTTTTCGTAAACATAATCGGGTAGTCAAGCCGACCATAACATTTTTTATTCACATACAAATTTTGTTCACGATCACCACTAAAAGGTCGTTTCTTTAGCAATAATAAATAACAACGAAATGATTAAAATGGGAACGAAACAAAAATGTCCATTTTCATGTCAGGAAAATAGTTGGCATCATCCAATTACATTGCGAAATGTTTTTGTTTTGTATAATTTTTAGCATAAATTAGCTAAGGAAACAATTATTTCTTTCGTTTTTTATCCTCCATTCGTTTTTATATATTCACAAACACTTGTACAGAAAACAAAATTGAAATGACCTGTGCTGCTATCAAATCAAATCAAATTATGTAAATAAACAAAAAAAAAATCATTTGAAACTTACTGGTCAAGTCTTCAAGCCAAAAATTATAAATTGTAAAGTACTTTATACTTCAAATGTCTACTAATTTAAGTAGAAAGTACCTTTGAGATAAGTTTTTAAGCATCCACTTTATTTATTTATGGTAAAACGGATTCACAACATTCACATGCCAAGAAACATGATATTCGAATAAGTTCATTGATGGACTTTTTTGTCGTGTAATAACTTCTTCGCAAATATGTATGTACATTGAATAAGTTGGTCGACATTGTTATAGTTGATGGAGTTTTTTGTTATGTAATAATTTCTTCGCAAATATGTACATTATTTGAATAAGTTAATCGACATTGTTATATTAGACATGAAATATTTAAAAAAAAAAAATAGTGGCAGCTAATTTGTGTAGTGATAATTTGCCATTAGAATTTAAGTTGATTTCGTACAAATGCTAAGCCTAGACTAGAATCGGTAGCAAAGTATGAGTTTATATTCAGACCATTAATATAACAAAAAAAAAATATAAGTAACAGTTGGTCTACAGTTAGTAATTATATATATTTAAAAAAAAAAAAAAAAAAAACAAAAAACACTGTGTTTGAACATGAATTAAAAAAGAAACGTTTTTTATATAAAATAAATTAAAAAGTAATTTAAACAAACTATTAAATATAATAATTAAAAATTAATTAAATTCTGACTAAACCATATTGTGACTACAAAAGACGGCTTGACACAACACTCGCTTTGGGATAGAGAACATTTGAAAAACAATAAAATTGGTGTAACATAGGAATATTTATATAAATTTGAAATATTTCTAAGACATAAAATAAATGTCGAAAAGTCGTTACAAAAAGAAGAAAAAAAATGTGTGAATAACTATAAGTGGTGTTATGAACTTTTGGCTTGACGTCATGTTACTAATAGAGGTGATCAAAATCAATTTGAACCATTTTTGTTATTTTTTGTTAGGCCAATACCAAAAATTCTTTCTATCACCCCCATAATATGTGAACAAAATTATTGTTTTTTGTTGTTTTTTTTTTTTTTGTTTTTTGAAAAAAAAGTACTTTTTTTTTTGCTTAGCCTATCATTATTGAGAAAATTCCAATTATTTACACAAACAATTTTAAATGTAGTAACAAATTTTAATATTTTTTTTTTGTTTGCAAAAAGGAAAAAATAAATTTCGAAATCAAAATAAATTCTGTGCACAAATCTTGTAAGTTTTTTTTTATGAGAGAGAAAGATGCTAACAATGCATTTTTGAAAAAATTTAAAAAAAAAAACAACAAAACTCTTTCTCTAAACCCACACGATTTTACCTTAAATTAGTATTCTCTTTATAAGATAACAAATAGATGGCTGTAATATTTATTTTTTTTTTTAATTTTGTATATATATTATTAATAAATCTGTACGTCTGTGTGTTCTTTTCAGATGTTTAGTTTTTAGTGTTTTTTTTTTCTTTTAATGTCTCGTTCTGTTTTGTTATTTTTTTTTTTTTTTGTTAAATATATTTTTTCTTTGTTGTTGTTGTTGTTTTAGTAAATTATTCAAAGTACAAATTTGCCCAAAATCAAGCCAAATATGGCCATTGCAACGGCAATTGCTATATAATACATTGGTAACTGTTGTTGGGCAAGTTGAGGCGGTGAATATGGATTTTGATAAGCGGCCGATTCCTTTGTGCTTGACTCAACAGTCATTCTTAGCCGAAGAATTTGCTCCTATAAATTTTGTTTCGTTTTTATCATATGTTTTTGAAGAAAAAAACTTGTTAAATCACTTGCCTGTAATTGAAGATTTTCCTGGCGAAGTTTACTTTCCTCTTCACGTAATTGTCGCATTTCAGCTGCAGCACGTATCATATCGAGAGTTGTATCCCCACTCTGTGTAATAAAAAATAATGGTGATCAATTTAAATACGCTATAATGGGACCATTTCATCTACACTTGCCCCCACCCTTCCCACAACTTTAAATAGATGTAATTTCTCTATACTTTTGACCCTATCCGAAACATTTATTTTCCAGTTTTTAATTGTTTTTCTTAAATGGTTAAGTGATTCTTAAATGGAGGTCAATTAAAATGATTAATGTTGTCAAAATGGCAATTTATTTATCAACTATTTAAGGATTCTGCAAAATGAGAACAATAAAGATTTCCAAAGGTTTCGGTCACATGTTGTAACATTAGAATTTTAAGACTTATTACATGGCTTATCCTATACCTTACTTTTGAAAGGGCCATGTATTCCGTCATACACATACAAATTGATCGCACGAATACTGGCCTGAGTACGATTCCCACCACAACCCTTGGGCAAATATAGTTTTAGCATAATAGATTAATTAAAAGATTAATTTGGCAATTTAATTGAGCCAATTACACTTTTGATTTTATCATACAAATACCATACCTTTTCATCTCCAACCGGCATAGATGATTCGTTGGCAATAAATTCATTTGTAGCCTGATCTAAAATAACAAAAATCAATTAAAATTGCAATAAAAAAAAAAAATTCCAATCAACTTACTAGTCTGACTAACAGTTGACTTGACAACTTTATTGTCTACTGGTAATTCAAATACACATCTTAATTTTGAATCCATCAGCTGTTCAGGAATAACTTCTTTCCACTGCAAATAATTTTGAACTAAATACGATGATTCATTTATTTATTTTTATTTATCAAATATTAACATACCAATTGCTCAAATTGCTGTTCCGCTCCATCTGGAATTACTAAACTCTGAACCATAAATTTATGTTTATTCTTTTCATTTGGATCGTAGATAAATGGCTGCAAACAAACTAAAAGAAAATCACAAATTTTATGGAAATATTCTTCCCGTGAAATATATATATAAAAAAAATTGTATAATTACTGGCAATTTCCATAGAATCCTTTGGATAGAGATGGCCACAATTAGGACGTACACAATACTTTTTAGGCGCAGTTGTTTTTATTTTAAATAAAATGGTTTTATCAGTTGGATTTGTCAAACGCATATACGATGTTATAGACTGATTGAATGGACCTATAAATAAATAGAAAAAAAACTGTTAAACATTGCAAACACAAATAATGCTAAGCTAATGATCATATGGTAATTTAACTATTTTATTGATCGATAATCGTTCATAGATGATCGCATTTTTAGGAAGAAAAATGATTTGTATATCTATAAACTCAAAACATATACCTAATGAAGATTTTTTGTATAAATCGAGCAATAAATTAGTTCAGCTACATTTTTCACACAATTCAATTAATTTTTTTTTCATAAATAATTTTAAGGGTTGTCTTAAAGGGAAGCAACAGATTTAGTAGATAAATGATAAGATAAGATAAGATAAGATAAACATTTATTTAGCTTTAGCTATTAGTACATTACATTCATTTCATTTCATTCA
>JANSTT010018469.1:0-13778 GCA_026745375.1 Platyura marginata
TATATACAGGTATACCTCGAGTTACGCGATAGTTGAGTTTTGCGGAAAAAAATTGCGGGCAATCCTCGAGTTACGCGGTTTTTCGAGCAATTTTTATTTAAAAGAAAATATATAATTACAATATTTTGAAATACATACTGCTACTGATAGAGAAAGTGTGTGAGTCTCGACTTAAGCGGAACCAATTAACCGCGTAACTCGAGGGATACCTGTATAGTATATACATATACAGTGTATAGTGTACAGTGTTGTGCAAAACAAAGGGAACCAATTGAACAAAAAGTTATATCCGCGATATTGTACGGTCGCAGCGAAGGATTATGGTGTGGGACTGTTTTTCAGCTTCTGGCATTAGTCCTTTCCACGAAATAACGAGAATCGTGGACAAATTTCAATACGAAAAAAAAATCCTGGAGTCAATTATGGGAAATGCCGTTTCGATGAGTTTCGACACGATAACGACCCGAAACACACATCGAAACTGGTAAAGGAGTGCATAGATGGCAATAAGATTCTAAGGACTTGGCTGGAACAATCGCTGCACTTGAATCCCATTGAGAATCTTTTCGGAATGCTTAAACGTTGATTTGAAGCATTATGTTTTGCGAACAAAAGGCTGAGTTATTGGAAGCGTCAAAAAATGAGTGGAATAGTGTCCCACAGAGTATAATTGATAAATTTTATTAGCTCCATGCCAAAAACATGCACTGAAATAGTTCAAAACAACAAAAAATTAAAAGTTCCCTTAATTATGCACACTTGCAAAATATGAAATCCACAATTCTTTATATAATTTTTGCTTAACCCTCGGTTACTAACGTCTGGGTCGATTCGACACAAAACCAAAAAAAAAAAACGCATTTTACGTAATGAAATGCAAACTACTTCACAATAACAGTAATCATTGATTGTTTAGTATGCAGGTTTAATAAAATTTTAGCACGGTTTTCTATAAGTTACTGGTTTGGTTCATATTTAAGTAATTTTTTCAGGTGAGGTGAGGTAAAGTCGATTAGACCCAGCGTTAGTATTCATGGAACATATTTTGGCGTTAGTAATCGAGAGTTAAATTAAAACGGATTTTTTCAATAAATGATTTAAACGTAGTATGGCATTTATCGAAAGTTAGTTAAAAATAAGAAATAATCACACATTTAACTTATTGTTCAAATGGTTCCCTTTTCTTGCACAATACTGTATATATATATATATATTTTCTTTTTAATAAAAGTACCACCGTTTATTGGATTTAATCAAAAATAGAAAATTATTTGAAATAATCAATAATAGACATTTCCAGTGGCTATACAAAAATACACAAAAAAATATTTCACTCAGAAATTGCATGTGGGAAATATTGACGAAAATCACACCTTGAAAGGTTTATGGTTTATATTATATCCTACCTATCCCGTGTGTGGTTCCGTGTTGTTGGTCGGTCATCTCCATTTCTACACAATCTCTGGTTAATAGTAATGGAGGATATTTTTCCGATCAGTTCCTTACGAAATTTGACAGGATGTTAATTCTTCTTCGTTTTTTTTTTTTTTTGTTGTTGTGACATCGACAAATCGATAAATTGAATTATTAGAGAGACAAAAATTGGCTTGAGATAAATTGTCCTTGCACAAATGACAGATGTCAATTCTTTTTCGTTTTTTGTTGTTGTCGACAGATGTCAATTATCTCTGAATTAAATTATTTGGAGAGACAAAAATTGCTTTAAAATAAATTATTTAGAGATAAATTGTCCATGATAAAATGTCAATACTTCTTCTCTTTTTTTGGACAGATGTCAATTCCCTTGGGATAAACTATCTATGAATGAATGAATTATTAGAGAGATAAATTATTTAATTTATTTCGCACAGCAGCCAATAATTCTATTTCTACCCGTAAAGCCGAAAGGACACATTTTCAACAGTTTCTGGAATTTAAAATAAAAATTTCTTCATTTTCCCGGAGATCTCAAAAAAAAATTACAGAAATTAGCCACTGTATGACTGTACAAAGATTTTACATAGTCGATTTTTACTACTAAGCCAGAAAAAAGACGATGCATTGTGACATAAAAGGGGATGAGTTAAAACCAATGAAGAGATGAATGAAAGAAGGAATATGCACCAATAGTTGATTTTTTTTCCTATTTTCGTAAAATTATTTGATCAGAAAAATTTTACTCTACTAAGATCACATGAATTGGTGGAAGCGTTGATTTTTCCATTTTCTTTTGTTGTTGTTCTATTTACTTTTGAAATGTTTGAAGATTTAGTACTCATACCTACAACGTTATTGTTGACAAAAACCAATGAAAATGATCAAACAGCCCAAAAAATATCATCAATAAAAATAACAAATAACATTGATAGTATGAAACTTTGTGGCACACCTTTGCTTGTTTTTTTCTAATTTAATAACTGACCGCACAACAATACGGGACTGCATAATTAGCGTTTTTTGGTACAGCGTCATTGGAAATATTTATTTTACTTAACACGAAATACGCATTAAAATCATAAATAAACAATATCAGGACATATTTAAAATGCTAAAATAAAAATAAAAACAATTTTTACAATTTTATACAAAGCAAAAATATGAAAAACCAATTAGTGTGTAGTTAAGCAAAAAAAAAAAAAATAAAAAAAAATAACTAAATAAATATTAAACAAATTACAAAATTCCATTGTAAATGGTGTTAACATAAATTCTTCAGGATTCGTCTTTAGCCTAATCAATAAATGTAGTGTAAAAACAAAACCTACCTTAGAATATAAATTTAGTTGTAATTGAATAGAATTGAATAGTTCCCGATTAAATTTGTGTGTATTACAGAGCTGAGTGGACAAAGTATCGATGAAAAAAAAAATCACTCAACTTCTTATGAGTATTTTAATTACGTACTCAGTACAATTTTTTTTTGGTTGGGAGTTCTAAGGCGATTTTTTCGTTCTGGTACCAGTACCGTCCGATTGTGAGTACTTTTTCGAGTAATTATATACAATACTCATAAAGAAAAACGTATTTCGACTCATACGTAAAAAAATACTTTTGTGTGAAAAAGGAAATTTTGGAGTACTTTTTGAGTGTAAAAAAAAAATACGTGTATGAGTAGGCCAATATACTTAAGTATTTTTATTTTCGTTTTTGTTATGAGTCCGATGTCCGAGTGTTACAATTATCATATCATCTACAAGTATTGAGTACAATTTAAAAAAAATTATTTCTGCTACTTAAGTAGTTTTTTGAGTATTTTTTTTTTTATTGATGTAATCGGTCAGCTCTAGTGTGTTGTAAAAAAAAAAATTTTAAAATAATTTCGTAGGTGTGTTTTTAAAGGTGTCTGTGATTCATTTACATTTTTTGTTTGTATATGTTTTGGAATATATTTCCACTAAAAAATACAAAAAAAAAAAAAAAACGTAAGCAGTAGACCTGTAGCCACTATTTTTAGTTATTTTTTTTTGAAAAAAAAATTATATTTTTGGCTCAGGATTTTTATTTTTTTTACATAATTTTTAATGTTCAGTGTCATCTTCCTTACATAGTAAATTCAGTGAAGAAACGAATTAATTTTTAATAATTTTTTTTTTTTTTATCTAATTATCAAGAACAAAGATGGTTCTTATTTAATTAAGCCTAAGATTGATTTTTTTTTTTATTTTTAAATTGAGGTCCCCCATTCCCATCCATACATAAATATTCCGCTTACCATTTAAAAACTAAAATCACCGCTCAAAAAAACTGAAATTTCTCAGTTGAAGTATTTCTAGATTAAATAACCATTAAACCACCCCCTCCCTATTACTGTTTTGCACATAATTTGTGTATCATAATAAAAATATAAACGGCCAGCAGTTAAGTTCAAATTGTGATGGATTGGTCATACTATTCCTATTGATCTCTTACGAATCAACGAGATTACTGCTACTTCAGGAGTTGAACTCAACCATTTGGCGTAAGACTTCTTTGTACCGTGAATGTTCGATCGATTTTTTTTTATCGTTGAAAAAACTCTAATTTTGGAGTCTTGTTTCATTGCCCAATAGTTGATATTGACTAGACTGTAGTGGTTAGGATTGATATTTGGGTCTAATTACCTTACTCTATCTGCTTGAAAACAATTGTATCGTTCTGCCAGTTCGCCTGTATGTAGAGGGATCATTTCATAGTATTATGTCGTCGGTTCTAGTGTTATACTAACAGAACCTCCCCCTCCCCCCCCACAATCTTTTCATGGAGAGTGTGCAGTCTGTATATACTATCTATTAATATATAAAAAGGTCGAACACCTACCTTATCGTTGGAGTGGATGATATTGTGCGAAGCGATACTCTTATTTGGTCACTGTTCTCCATACTGACTGGCCTTTGTTTTTTCCTTTTATGCCTTCTTATCGCCCGTATAAAAGGGATGATGATTGGCAAAGTTTTTCTTCAATATTAACCAATCTTAATCCATTAATAAAAAAATAAGTAACAGTGTAGCGTCTTAATCAAAAATATATTTATTTTAAGAGTGCCATCGCAACGTAATTTTTTTTTTTTTTTTTTATTAAATATACATATATAGTACTAAGTAGTACATGTGTACATGTATTGTATACTTTATACTATTCATTAATTAGTATGTGCAATTTTATAAATTATTTTATTGAAATTTTCACAATATTTTTATTTCCATATCAGAATAATAATTAATTAATTTAATTAATATTTTGTATTACTGCTATTACGTACTACTACAATCTACTACGGTAGATATTTAGTAGAATTAGAATAGTTTAACAGAAATAGTATTTTTTTAAGATTTTTTGATTGTATATTTTTGACATTCATCTTAAGAAAGTTTACAGTAATTTAATATTGTGAATGAATTTTTAATAATAATTTGTTTTTTTTTTTTTTAAATGTTATTACTATATTTACAAATTAATTACATTATATATATATATATATATGTATATGTATATGTATATATATATATATGTATATATATATATATATAGTGTGCTTTCAGGAATATAATGTAATTATACCTACAATTAATATAAAACAAAATTTGTATTTGAATTTCTCTTCTCTTAAATGACTCTGCTCATATATTTGCATTAGTATTTGTTAATAAAGGTGGGGGGGTGGTCATATGGTCATAATGTACTATAATAAATTCCAATATATACTGGTGGGGGGGGTCGTTCTTTTAAAAAATCTATTTGAGCTATCGTAGGTACCACGAACATGATGAGTACATCACAAAAACACTTAGTTAGCTTAGAAAATATCTAAGTACATTAACTAAAAAGAAAGGAAATTACCAACACCCAGCCACCCCCTAATAAGGAATCACACATCTAAACGAATTTTCCATATCATATTTTAAGAGTCGAAGAAACTCTTCTAAATTCCATTATTGTATTCTTTCTTGTCCGAATGCTTATGTTACGTACTGTAAATATAAAAAAAATTTACTTCGTCATACTCAACTAATATTTCCTAACACCAGTACTCTTCTAGAAAATCACCAAATGACCCCAAAAGCCCACCGACGGTTTTTACCTATAACCCCCCTCTACTGCATATTACAACAATACGATAGATACCAGGAGGATCGTCTACAATTAGACTGCTAAGATAACTATCTGTAGGATATTAGATAGATTTCAACGCTATCTCAAACGTAGAGTGTCGGTAATAAAAAGCTAAGAAAGGACAGGTTTTTGTGGAACTCCAGAACTGACAGCAAAACAGGAAATAAATAACATTGCCCAATACATTACGAACTATTGATGACGGGTGATATAATTTTAGTGGATTGTCGGAATATTTTTGATTCCATATAAAGAAGCGGGGGGGTCATAAATGTATAGACAAGACCTCGATATAAAGTTAGTTCATTTGGCAGCACCAAAATTGGTCTATTGGTCAGCAGAATTCAAAATTGATCAACGAACTATTTGTGATGACAGAAGGGGAGGGGGGGGGGATAAAAATGAAGTTAGCATGCCCTGCAATCTCTTCACGCGGGCGCTCATTGCGTTTGTTTTACACAGAAATGTTTATTTAGAGAGACTTAGAGGGTGTGCCGAATTGTCGACAAAATCAACTAAAATTTGTTAAATTAATAAAAAAAATATTTTTACATACTGTGAACAATTTTACCATATTTTTAAGAAATTTTACAATATACATTTTGCTATTTAAGTATATATTAGTAATTTAGTGATAGTACAGTAAAATAAATTTCAAGTGAATTTAAAATTCCATGTGTCACAGTCCCAAAAAAAAAAGAAAAAAAATATGTCGACCACAGATAAAAAAACAAAAAACTTCTAAAGCAGATGATTATTCATTATGAACTTTTATGATTACAATTTTGATTCATGCTCTTCATGATTTATCTGTGGTCTCACTTAAAAATAAACTTAAATATGAATCATCGATTATGCAGCAAATAGAGATGATATACCCTCACTTTTTGATAATAATAAATAGTGCGGGCCACATAGTAGTTCCCAATAAAATCCTCTGGCAAGGATTTCTGGCGCTTTGGTAATTTAATTTATTTTTTTTTTATTACGGTGGTATTATCTATATATTTGTTATTCGGCTACATATTTAATCAACGAAACTGAAATAAAAGAAAAAAAATAAAACAAATTTATTTACATCACAGATAGATTTCACACACACACACGCGCGCAACAAAAATTAAAAAAAAAAATTACTGCCGTTTGTGACAACAACAAAAAAATTATAAAAACGAAAGAAAAAAAAAAAACAAAATGGAAGACAAAACAGCACTTTGAAACCATCATTAAATCAATTGATTATTTAGATTTTATTACAAAACGTGTGATATTTTGCGCTCATAAACCATAACCCTAGATTCGGCTGGTATTTGCTCATTATTATCCTCAATACGATAAGAAATCATTCGTTTAATTGTTTGCTTCTCATCGCCCGATTGATGTTCGGCTACATCTTCTGGTTTTTGTGCAGCTGAACCGACCGTTGCAGCACCAGCAGCGCCGCCATCATCATTATTTTGTTGTTTGGCCAGTTTCGCCTTGCGTTTGCGCACCACCAATTTTCGCTTAATCTTTCGTTTATTCACATCGGAAATAATCGATTTTTCGGTGACCACATCACTGCTGGTATTTTTACTATCAATCTGTTCGACATCATCATCATTATTATTATCGTTATTTTGTGGATCTTCTGGATCTTTATACTCTTTGAGTTCCGAATATGTTAGGCGACTGGTTTTTGGACTGGACACATAAATACATTCCTCATGCCGTACACCACGTTCATCTTTGCACTGATAACACGTCAGATCACCTTTCATCTCTTTCTTGCATGTCGACCAGTCTTTCTTTTTGAATGCGGCCAAGACTTTTTCGACATTTTGTTTTGTATCGTAATTCGGTAGAAATTCAACATCATCGGATTCCTCATTTTTCGGCTCTTTCTGTAGTTTGGCACTTTTCTCCGGGAACACATGAGCGAAATAGTCATCGTAACTTTTTTTCGGATTGTCGGCATTTTCCGATTTTTCACCGTCACTACCCTCACCATACAAAAATGGATCCAAACCGATCACCTGACGATGTACCCGACTTTCTTCGGCTCGATATGCGGAACTGTATCGACTGCCATTTTTGGCTCTGGGTATTCGGGTACGAAGTTGCTGGGATCTGGATGGTGATTGTTCGTACAGGGATGATGAGTCAGGTGTTGTGGTTCGTATGCGAATTCTTCGCTTAGTCGGACGTGGTCGACTTGTTGTTGTCGTTGTCGTTCCTATCAATTTGCCAGATTTCTTATTGCCACCATCCTCTTCGACAGCTTCTTCATCACCGTCATCCTCATCATCTTTGCTGTTGTAATTTCGTTCCTTGGTGTACGCATACTTTTTCGGTTCTGACGTTGAACTGAACGAACACGATTCCGAATGTGCTCCGGTTGTCGGATTTTTACATGTACTACATTTCATGTTTCCCTTCACCACAATTTTGCAATGTTCTGGATTCTGTTTCAGTTCCTGTTCCTGTTGCTGGGACAACAATTTAATTCGTTCATATTCGGATGTATTATCCGCATCATCTCTGGACGATGAATGATCCTCGTCCCGACCACGATGATGTTTTCGTTTTTTACTCTCAACATGTTCAACATCATCGGATGGACTTTTTCGCAATTTCTCGTTGCGTCCACCGCCACCAGCTTTATAATCTGGTTCGTCTGGTTGGGAGAAATATTTTTCTAGAAATTCCTTGTAACCATCATTGTAGTCACTTTTGAAATCTTTCGGTGATCGCGTGAAACGTCGTTCAATTTCACTGGGCGACACATAGAATGGTGATTGGGTGATCGACGGTTTTGCTGGTACTGGCTTCAAATTCGACAGGTCAACGTTGCTGAAACGTTTACGGATCGTTTTTGGGGATACCTTTGCAAAAAAATCATCAATGCTGGTAAATTCCGATTCTTCCGGATAAATTGATTGGGATCGTTGTCCATTGTCGGACGATTGAAATACTTCAATGTCACCATCGTATTTGTTGGCAGCTGCATAGCGGCAATAGTTGCAAAATAGGAATCCAACTAGTAAGATCCACGATGCATAGATCTAGAATGTGACAGAGATGTTAGATTTTTCTATATATTCCAAATAACTCTTAGTTACCTTCATGATATCTATCGAATTGTCACTCAATCAACCAGAGAGACACTTTACACCTGATATGGGACTGCACAAACGAAACTGAAACAAATTGCAATGAACTAATCTCTTTTATAGTTGGATTTCGTAATGTTTTGTTGTTAAAATTCAATTCAAAAAATTGAAAATGATTTTGTTTAATCAACCGTGATGCTTGGAGTCGGTCACATAAGGAATGAAAATGCAATAAAAATGGAATTCGATACCTAGCCATACAAGATAGGTGAGACAGACGTATATGTAGAGGTATCTGTACAAATAAATATATTATCTAATATCAGAATGTTTTTCTGCCTAAAAATATTTTAATTTTGTTTGTAGTTTTTAATTACTGGAGAATTTACGAGAGAGAAATGAAAAAAAAAGCCATCAACGCCATGACAGCTGGTAACTCCTCCTCCTCCTCCTCCTATAAGCACAGTATGATTATGCAAAATCTGTGTGTGTTAATTTTGGGACATGCGTGGATTTACTTTTGGTATGTATTTATGGTAAATATAGTTTTAAGGTCGATAACCGTTTATTTGGAACGGTAGTAATTAATTTTGTAGATGAACTGGAAATGTTGTCACTTTCCAATGGAACTCATACTATTTCTTTCTATCTCTCACTCTCTATCTCGATGACTTTTCAAGGCAGACACAGTAAAAACAAAAAAAAAATTTTCTCAACATAATTTTATTAATAATTTTATTATTAATAACAACAACAACAATAATTTGAGGTAATTCCTACATTGTACTTGTGTGCAACGGGTGATTGTTCATTACTGATGTGTAATTAGAGTTTTGTGATTTAGTCCATTTTGGATTGTCCATTTTTTTTTTCATAGAGAATCATCTTCAATGGCATTTTAATTTCTTACATTTTCTACGGCAATTCCGAAGAGATCAATCAAAACATGAATTTTTAATTAAATAATGGGAACCGGTTGAGAAATAAACGACGGTAGGCCACACATAATCATTTCCTTAGACCTTATTCCATTTAAGTCTCTTTTTTCTCGGTGTTGTTCTCTCCGTTCAGTTTTATCTCACCTTTTTCAACAATCGGACTAACGATGGTCTTTGCGCACGCGCTCATTATCACTTCCCGTGGAATTAATCAAATTTAAAGAAAAACTTGTGCAAACAGGGGTGGACCTAAAGTTAGTAAACTACAGTGTCAGTTTAAATTTTAATTCCGGACAAAATTTGTATCTTTGAATGAAATAATTGACTTTAGATCAGTCTTACTGCCCCTTCTCCTCTCCAAATGATAGTAGGGGGCGAAGGGTAGTAGTTTTAAGTTTACAAAATGGTGTCTTGTTCAGGATAGTGCCCGTTTTGATTGATCTATCCACGTGGAATGACCGTAACGGTACGGTATTTGTGAAAAACACATCGTCAATATGTGAGATGTGAGAAGGAGGATGGGGTAGCCGCCAATAAATTACTTATTTACTATATCATTTATAAATTAATCACTAAATCCGACAATAGATCCGAATAATTTCTATTCGTGTTCATTGATTTTTGTATCACTTTCACATCCTGTTTGGTTGACAAATACGGATCATCCAATATTGTCGTTAATTGTTGCTCCTCATCACAGTAATCTACATTGTTATTGTCCCGTTCATCCAATACAATACCATTGGCGGTGTGATTTTTTCCGTTGTTCATATTTTGTTCCAGAATTTTAAATAAACTAAACAACAGATTTGTATCGGGTGGTGAGGTAATTTTAATTCGTCCGGTTCTTGTTTCGAAACGTTCATCGCGTCCAATCAATTCGTTTACATTTTGTGTCGGTCGATTTGGTGGTTCCCAGAATGATGGTGGGAATGTTCGTTCTTTCATTGGAATTCCTTTTGTGCATAATGGGGAAATGGAAGTAAAATTTAAAAAAATACTTGCAATTTACCATCACATCACAAAACAAACAAACCTGTCTGGGTAAATTCTCGATTTGTATTTACTTCCGAGTGAATCGTTTTTCTTTGGGATTTTCTTTTCGTTTTCATGATATTTCTATATCAAAACACTGTACACCGTACACAGCCTGAGAACATTCTATTTATCGACTTTCTGTATTGCGAATGAATCTCCGTCGACTGTAGGTCAATGTGTCGCCGGATGGCATGGTTACGTTGGTGGCCAAAACAATTTACAATTTTGTTCTTCAAATTACTTTGCACAACGCAATATACTTGAATTACTGTTGTTCTAATGACAATGATCATGATATAAGTTCTACATATTCTATGCGATACAATCATTATTATTAGATATTATTCCAAGACCACTTAATTTTTGATAATTTGTACAGATAAGTCTCTTATGTTTAGGGAAAATGAGATTTTTTTGGAATTATAACCCGAACCAAGTTAAAAATGTACAAAACTTCCGAAATGTAGAGAGATTTTCTAACAGTGAACATTTCAAACTAGATGCGCTTCCGTTCTAATCTTATTCCAGAGATTCTTTGCCGGCTAAAAGTTTGTCCATTGGTTATTAGTCAATCAAACCTACTTGAAACTTCTAATATCTAAGATAGAATCGTTTCTCTCTTATATTTCATATAGACCATATGGACTCATACAGACCTTTCTCCACTGTGGATTCCCAAAAATTAGCTGAATACAGCTGAAACTGACTCCAATCAACAATACGGTCAATTGGCCGATGAGGTTCCGCGAAACTTGTTAAATTCAACTTAGACTTACTTCACATAACTACCAAACTACTTAAAGTTAATATGATACTACCTTAGTACCTTAGTACCTTGTCTCTGGTTCTATACTAGAAATTAGATTTCGTCCGTCGAGCAACGAGTTACTTTTCAACCGCCAACATTCCCTACTCTTAATTTACAGGTCCATCGTTCGTCTAAAACTCACATGTGGGCTGGAGTTCCAAGGATCAACCTAGAAAATCTAAAATAATTACAAGAAAACTCTTCATCCCAGCGATTGTGGCTTGGGCTTAGCATTACTTTAAGATTGGCTATCAGAGTTCTCATATGCTCACTGTGTTTTTTTTTTGTGGCACGTCTCAACAGCATTCCAATTCGTTCGTTTCATCAACATTGGCGACTTTGGAACAGGGATGCCAGATTTCCAAAATGTCTTGGAGGGAAACAGAAAGGAAAACCAAAAAGAGCAACAACAAAAAAACAAATTTAATTTTTGGTATATTGTGTAAGATTCATATCTTAATAGGACCATAAACTTCAATGATATTAAACTAAATCTTCAAGAGTCCAAGTAAGGGATGCAAAATATGCCAAAAACCATCTATTATCTCGGTTCCTCCTCATTGGATTTGGACATTTCTAGACATTTTAGTCTAAGGAAAAGAAGGAATTATGAAACTAATGGGGGTGGGGGTCATCTCCATCGGTGTATTGTGTTTCCCATAGATACAAAGTATTTTAAGGAACAGTTCTCGTAAAATTCCGGAATTCATGAGACATGTGACACTCTTAGAGATAGATTAAGTACTTCCAGTTTATAAATGGTCTCAATCGTAATCTGGAACGGAGCACCTTTGCGTAGAGTGTGTACACAGCGGAAATCAGAGCCATTATACAAAATTATTTGCTAAATGGACAAATTTTTTTTTCTTCAAAATCTAATAAAAACCCACTTGGGCATGTAATTGTAATGTAGGTACTTCGATATATATACAGACACATTTCAAGTTGAATAAACTCTAGTAGAGCAATAATTGCAAGTGTGACGACATAATTTAAATCAAAAAAAAAAAAAAAAAAAAAAAAAAAAATGGAAGCAAAAAAAAACCTTCCAAGACATATTTTTAGTACCAATTTTTGTTGATGAACAAAAACCGCACATGCCTTTTGGTCATTTTAGTTCCGCATTTTGTAATGTTCCAATGTAGACATTTCATTGTAAATTATATTGGATTGCCATTCAGATTCAGTGTGATTTATTTATGAATTTTGTTTTGCACTATTTATGTTGTGGCACATTTCCCTTTTTATTGTTTGTTACCTACCTATGTATGTATGTATGTTTGTGCACATAAAGAGAGCAACAGAGAGTGCGAAAGAGAAATGTGAGAGATTTTAGTAATTTTTGTCAAATAACAAATTCTACAATTTTTTTTTGTTTTTTGTTTTCTTTTAATGATTGATTTATAGGCGCCGTACCGCACGACTGATTCAGAAATCGATATTTTTAAATTAATTAATCGGTTTTTTACTATTTAGATTAAGATTAATGGCAATGTGAATTCATAATTATGTATAATGAGCGTCGAAGATTTATAAATAACGTTCATCAGTTACGAATTTGATTTCATTGTGATTTGATTAACCGTTAGCCATCTCTGATCGGGAAATTGCCAAATGCCAAGGAAAGTCGAGTTGCTTCCACATAACTATATCAAGAATTCGGTGAAAATTGGCAATTGTGTATAGTAAACTTTGTATGGATGGGTCCGACAAGGGATAACTGGCAGCAGTAAAATCTTTTTTGTAGTCATAATTGAAAATTCGTCATAATAAACTTTTTGTTGTTTAGTGGAGCGGAAGTATGGTCTGCAAAATATACAGGCCAAATCTGCGCCAGCTAAAGTCATCAACTAAATCCAACGGTCAGAAATCCATACATCGGAAGCACCCAGGTAACAGGAAAAAAATTAAATTGTCTAAAGTGAAATCATCCATAATACACCCAGCTGGGAAGGATACCAATAAAACAAATTAAATGCAAACTTTTAGCTTTTTTTTAAAAAAAAAAAACGTTTTAAATGCAACAATTTATTAATAAATAAATTGACGCATGCGCCCTTACGAAAATATTGCATCTAATTAAATTGAATTTGTCACGTGACTGTCTGAATGTACAGACTTTTGAGTGTCTGCATTCGACGCAGGCATCCTGTGTTCAAAACTTACTAAATTTTTTTTTTTTTCTAATAAATAAATAAAAAATTATTATTTATTATTACACTGCATCCAAAATATAACGATCCAAAGTGAGAAAAATGGCCTTTTCCATATTTATTCTTAAGTACACCACGTATGTCAACAAAGTGAATTTT
>JANSTT010018470.1:0-13777 GCA_026745375.1 Platyura marginata
GTACATATAGCTATAATTATTTATTAGAGTTAGGCAAACAATTTAGTTAACCAAATTTTCCTTAATATGTAGTGAATGAACATAGGTTTAGGGTGAGGGAAAAAATTGAAAAGAAGAATATAGAATTGTACCATTACGGAAAAGTTGCCTTATGATGAGTCTAAAATACCCTGAAAATTTGATTTTGATATTTTGACATCTTCCTTTGCTTTTTTTTGGGTAAAATATTGTTTCAAGACTTTAGTTAAATTTTTAGAGGAAAATTTTATTTAAAAAAGTTATAGAATGTTAAAAACTACATTAAAATTTTGTACTAGGGTGCACCGTTACCAAGATACTTATTTGGCTTTTTCACTTCTTTCAAGATCATCCAATGAGTAGATAGTGGTTCATTTTTAAAATGTATATTCCATAAATTTTTTTTTCTTATTTTGTCCCGAAAAAACATTTGTTATACGATTTTTGTCCATCGTCAACGTTATCTGCTCCAAAGCCCCTAAACTTATGCAAATTGTATTAGATGTTAAGTTTTTTAGAAATCCCACTTTTAAAATTAATTTAATTAATTATAGGAAATGCATAATTATTCAAAACCCCCAAAACGGCTAGTTATATTCTTAATAGATACCATAAAAAGTAAGATTAACGTTCATCTAAGTTTTCATGCATAATTATTGTGTACACTGCCCACTTACCTGGTAAGTCAAGTATAAACAACGTGATTATTAAACTAATTTTTATAAAAAAATCATGCTAATCCAACAATAACTATATCTTTCTATACTTGCTTACCCACCCATACTTCTATATAAACTAAACTATATATGTATATATATATATATATATATATGAGTGTGTGGCTTATTTGTACTCCTACTCCTACCTGATTAAAACTTAACAAACAAGCTTCATTTCCAAAGTATTAAAGCTTAAGTGTTACAGGATAGACTTAAATTTATGCACAACCCTTATACCTTTAGTTAAACTATACAATTTGAAGGTAATATCTAAAGTTCCACTAATGTTTAAGTTATACTTAGAATGTAAGCATGGTTCATCAAGTTTTTCAATCCATTAACTGCCGTTGTACTATAATGCTAGTAGCTGGTGTTGTGGTTTTGTTCGGAAAGCTTTAGTTAATTTATGAATTTTCTTTTCGTTGTGATACACTATGTGCTATTCGAAATTATTTACGGTGCAATTGATATTAGTAATTTGATTTTTTAGTTCATTGCATTCATTGGTGTTTTATGGATTCATTTCAGTTTAATATTCACATTGTATTTATATATATATATATATATATATATATATATATATACGAGTATGTATAAAATTAAATTCGCGTTGTGTACAATGTACATTGTACATAGTTCATAAATTTAATTTTAAATTACAAAAAAAAAAAATTATATTTTATTTCTGAAAAATCGAGTAGAGCTAAATATGTACATACAAAAAAAAATCATAGTTATTTATTGGTAAATTGAATAAAATAAAATATGGAAAATATTTATAAAGTACCTATACAATAAAGCAGTTTTGACTTGAATTGAAAAGCTATCAATTGATTAAAAAGCTTTCATATTTATTTGAACAGCTTAAATTTTATTTATAAATTGTAAATCTTATAATAATAACATCTATTTTACAATTTTCTTTGTATACAAATTTTTAATTAAAGTAAAGTACCTCCTATAGACGAAGTGTGTCAATTTTATGTATTTTTAGTCAATATTTCCACAATATTTTACGAAAACAATATACCAAAAATTATATAATCTAAGTTCGTCAAAAAGGGTTTTCCGATATTGTACCAAATGTGATATAATAGAAATAGACCAAAGAAACAGGTCGTCAACAATATTAAAAATTAATCAAGAATGAATAATCGCAAATAGTTGTAGCATTGAATTTTTTTGTTACTCACATATCATTCGTTAAATGACTTTCTATCCGTTCGCCAAAAAAAAATACAAAAATACTCCATCCAAGTTCCAAGAAATGTCATTAAACAAAATTGCTGTACCAAATTAAAACTTATTTATGCCACAAAACTAATCTATCATCTTACAAGAACTTTATTAGTTATATTTAGTAGGAAAAAATATCGGAAATGAATTCCCTTGTAAAAGGACATTATCTCATCCCTTAAAATATCATATTAAATTTCCCTGCATTTTGTCAAAAGTACAAAATATCAATTTATTTAAAAAGAAAAACACAACCACACTGTGTCATCCATCATTTCATTGCTTGTATTTTTAGGATACCATCTCGATGTCTTCATTGCTCCATTCAAGTCAATTCTTTGCACTCTTGTACATTGTGTATAGTGGATTTTATGTACTTCACTTCTGTATTTCTCAATAATATAACCCAATCAGTTCACAGCTGTTACAGACCGACCCAATTTTATTATTTTCTAAATGACTTATATCGGTTTGCTGATTCCGTATTTTCGGTACTATGGTGTTTCGGCACAGAATGAATAGTCGAGTATTTCTACATTGATTTGTTACGTTTCGTCGCCTATGCTTTTTGGGGAAAAAAAAAAAATAAAAATAAATAAAAATAAAACAGCTCCCAAAAAAGGATAAAATCAACTATCGGTACACGGTTAATAAATATTGGGTAGACTTTAACGCTGAAGGATTATTTATGTAATGTATTTCTATGTTGTTTCAACTAATGGTTTTGATTTGATTTACACAAAAACAACAATTCCGAATAATATATAGGATATTTTAAATAAACTACCACTAAATTACCTCTAAATTACCTCTTGGTAGTTTATATTTTGAATAAGAGTTTGTATATTAAAAAAAATGTTAGGTGACAAAACTTAACTTACAAAAATTTGTAAAAAAGGATATTTAGTTCTACATATAATTTTTAAATATTAAGAACTTATGGAAAAATTCTATCTAAAAATAATATCTTTAACTTTTAAGGGTTGAGTATAAAAGATTTTTAGTCCGGCTAATGGTGGTAAGTTTCAAAATCCGTACAGAAGTTTTTAATTTAAATACTAGTTATCTTGGGAGATCACTATGTTATATTTGAGATCTTGTTATTTCTAATTATTTTTGAGTGACAAAAAACTCCATCTTTAATCGCAAATCGGAAAATTCTGCAGTAAATTGTATATACTGTGTCTATAATTTAGTATCACAATTTCATTTAATTATGTTAGAGTGTACATACATATATACTCACTCATTTTCACATACCAACTAATTAAAAGCGAAAAATGTATGTGAACTCCCAATGTCAAAATTCATATAAAATTCATTACACCACTAGGCATATAAATCTCATTTTCGGACCAGATTATCCAAGCGGAAATCCTACTACACTTACACAATTTGCAATATCGGAACAGAGAAAAAGAAAATTAGAAAAAGAAAAAAAAAATGGGAATGGGAACAAGAGTATGTCCTAACTTTAACCGAGTTTTAACCACTGGTGTGTAATCTGTGGGTGTACTTTATATTGCATAGAGAGAGAATATAGGAAGGGTAAAATAATAAGCCTGCACTGCAGCATGTGGCCTGAAAGTATCTCGGAACATATACATATATATATATATATAGCATACAGCGAACGCTGGCTCTATACAATTTCTAACCATTGGGTACACATTCATTTTACTCTATTATTTGATAAATGGAGTGCAAACATTTTTTAATATAAATTCTGAATATTATACTTCGATGTTGAAAACTCAAAGCTTTAGTTTTTGTTTTTATTTTTATTTTTATTTTTCACTGCCATATACAACTTCACTCTTGCATACAAATCCTTTTACACATGCATCATAACCGGAGCCACCCTTCCTTCGCCAACCGCACAAGAAGAAAAAAAAATTGTTTTTTACTCGTTCAACCTTTACCTATCAGTCACAGCATAAGAAATTGTAAATGAGGAAGGAATGGAGAGAATTAGTTTGGGGAGGGCGGGGGGTAGTTGGGAGAACTCTCGAGCTCAATTTGAACATGTATAATTTGATATCAGCACCAAAAGCTCTAAATTCATGTTTGACAATTTAGTTCCGGTTTGCGACACGAAATTTCGACTACATTTTCTGGTCGTATTGTCACTATGGCAGTCCTATTCCAATATAATGCAACAATGATGACACTAATTTGAATTTCTGAATGATACAAGCGAAACAATGCGTAACGACGAAAGTGCATGTTTTGGACAGGTGGATGGTGAATGCTGTTAACGAATGACTAAAATTAAATTGTTAAATTTCTAAAATTTAAATTATTTTGCTAGGAATATGTTCGTTTTATTTAATTAAATTTACGGTTCAGTTATAATTGTTCTACCGTACAGTTATTGTAGTAAATGCAATTTTTTTTGTTAGTTTTTTTGTCCATTATTTATGATTTGTTAATGTTGATTAAAAAATTCCACAGCCTACCGCTATAGCGCCGCAATCAATTTTATATAATTTTTAATCTTTTTTTGTACAGAAAAAAATAATCAAAAATAATAGATAATAAATAAAAACTCATACCGGAAACAAAATTTTTTATTTTACCTTACATATTTCTTTAGATTTTCAATGAAAGTTACTTAAAAAAATCGTATGTCCTAAACTACTGGACCATTGTTCGGAGAATTGTTAGCTGAAAATATAAATATCTAATCAAATATCTATCAGAAAAAAAATATTTGACCGACGGTCCATCGATATGGTAGGAAATCTCCATAAAAAAATAAATTCAAAAACACCATATCAATAAAAGATTTTTTAAAAATCGAGAGATTGGAATTTAGCTTCGAAATTATACACCAAAAAAAAATTAACCATGAGAAATGTACGAATAGAACAATGTATAGATGACTCGGTTTAAAACTGAAATTTTAGCCATTTTCTAATGTTCCACGGTAAATATATGGAAAATCACTGGAAATAATTGAAAATATCTACAAACTGATTTAAAACGTTAATAATATTAATTTCTAGATAGGAGTAATATTTATTACTAGTAGAAGCAACAAATATTTGTGCATAGTCAAAAATGCCGTTTCCTACAACTTCAATTGTTTGACCTGAAACTACACTATTTTATTTGCAATTCAGTCAAATCTACACCGATTTTTTGTTTAAACTAACATAAAAGAGAAGCAGATTTATGTAGATAAATTATGACTCATATGATATATAAAACAATGTATTATAATAGAGTATATATCAAAAATATGCTATTAAGTAAATCATCTAACGTATGTTCTAGGTAATAAAGAACACCAACATCTTTGAAATGAAAAATGTCTACAATCTTAAGGAACATTAGCATGGAACTAGAAATATTTCATCTTCACGATGATTTATGCTCACTTTACTCTATTTACCAGGCATTTAAATCCATTCAATATTTATAACTAAACTATTTAACACGAAAACTTTTGTAAAACTCGCTAATTATTCATATATCTCACCATGAAAGTTTTATTAAAACTATAAGTTTTGAGCCAAAGAATAAAAAATAAAACCTTAAAAACTTCTATGTGCAAACTTGTCAACAATATATCACTATTAACTCTTTCTTTCTTTTTTTTTCCTGCAACAATACTTTTCTTTTTCGTTTTTTTTTTTTTTTTTTGCAGCCTTAGTGATCACCCAAACCACCCAGGAGCTACGTAATCTTTCTTTGTTACATTAAGAAAATGTGTACCGAATTCATATCAACCATCTTATCAAAATCAACAAAAAAAAAATTTAAAATACGATGGCGTTGTTTTATTTAAAAAAAATGATAGGAAAATTGAAGAAAACAAAGAAATCAAATCAAGGTCAGTGTTTGCAATTTTGCATGCATATGTACATACTATATTTAACCGCATTATGTATGCACATAAAATGTCCGTCATCCTGTTATAATACATTTCTGTTACAGATCTATGTGTCAGATTTGTCGCATCCGATTTTGCATAATTCTCTCAGATTATTATTGGCCCAAAGTATTCCTATTTGTTTATGTACATATTATAAATGTATTGTATAGGTGCAATACATGTAGATATCTATATACATATGGATCTATGTATATTCAATCATGATAAACGAAATTCATTGCATCAATTTATTATTGGTCATTCCATGTAAAGTAATTTATTTGCATAGTATCAGTGGTTTCTAACGTGATTCGCTAGTGAGGCGGAACGTTAAACTTAGTTTTTTTTTTGAATCTACACTTTTTTATTTAACAAAATTCAACTGTCTATGCTAAATTTGAGGGTGATTCATAGTTAGAATGTCCGAACGAAAAACAACGATCAAATTATAAAAAAATTAACGATCAATTTATCCCATCCAACTATTTTTTTTTCAAGGCCGGTAAACTGCCGAAGTTACCGAAAATTAGAAAAACAGACCGATACCAGAAAAGAAGACATTGAAATCTGATCAAATAAACAAATTGTGCGTACGATCATCGACAACAATCGAATATCAAAAGATCTCGACTTAATTATAATCCCAAGGAGCAGAATTTATTCGAATCAATCAAGATTCTGTCATCTTGTACTCACAATTTCGGGTGTCCATTCATTGAGAGTCATTAAAGTTGTATTTCGTAATTTTTTTTAAAAAGCTCAAAAGATTTGAAAATACTGAATTTATTTTATTAAGTAAATATTTTTGTTTAGAGCAATGGAGCAATGCAACATACAATTGAAACAGGACACTCCTTCGACTTCGCTAACCCCAACATACTCCAGATGGAAGATAACTTGTCTAAACGTCTTATCTGTGAAATGCTACACATAGTTAAAGATAACAAGTTGGCGGTTAATTTGAAATCTGATACAGAAAGTTTATGTGCAACTTACCGACAGATGATTGTCCCTTGACATGTTTTGTAATAATTGCAGTTGATATGTTTCTCGTTTTTTAAAGGAAAAAATTTTTAGACTTTAATTTTAATGTAGACTTCAATTTTATTGTGAATTAATTTTGTTAATTGATTGTTTATGTTATTGTCGTTGATAATATTACCTACGCATACCTATATTGTCGATTTTTGATAATTCATATAATTTAGATGTAAATGACGTAATCTTATTCCTATCATCAACTATGTGACTTCCATACATATATGTACTATACATTGTACATGTATTTTATATGTATTCATGCATAAACGACTAACTTGTATATAATACAAATAATATTCAAATATTTGAAAGCTCCTCCAATTGACTATAATATTGCCTATCACATTTTCTGTTTATTCAATAAAGGAAAAAAATAAATAAATAAATAAAGGATTTCTCCGTTTACCGCCTCTAAATATTTATACAAATTCAAGTAACAATAACGACAAACATTACATTATGCGATAAATCGAATAAAGATGGAGATAAATGGAAACAAATTTTCTTTAAATCCTTTTATCCCAGAATTTTAAAATTCTTCAAAGTAATCCCATAAAAAGTATAAAACCCCTCAACTTGGCATCACTGTGGCTTTGATAATATTAAAAAGGATTAAAAGATCTTATTGTTTTCCTTTGTGAAATAATCATCGTGGAAGCATTTTATATAAAAAAAAAAAACACATCCTGATACTCTTTTTCTCCTATACCCAAACAAATTGGAATCCAGCAGTGATGCAAAAAAAAAACTATTTCAACCAACACAGAGTTTGTGTTTATACAGTCTGTGCAAATCTGTGCAGCTTTTTATTTTATTTTTTTTTTGCTTAAAATCAATTTGAAATAAGCAATAATTAATTAAAAAAAAAACTAATTTCCGTTTTATGAAAATAAACTCCAATCATATTCGCAGACACAAACTAATTAGAAAATTTAACTTTCTTTGAATAGCAAGTTTTCTTCTATATATTGGAATTTGTTTCATTTGATTTTTCTGTAACTCCCTCTCCTTTTTTAATAAATAGAGAGTATAATAATTCCGATGGACCGATAACCTACAGTTGGAGAGTTATAAAACTTCATTTCTCTACTATAAGAGAATTCATAAAAATTATACTTAGGGAAAAAACAAACTCAATAAAGTATTCAAGAATATGATTGTGAAAAAAGGTTACAGGGTTCTATGAGATGCATCCTTTTTTCTCAAAATCAATTTTTTTTTTTAAAAATACACATTTTTTTAAAAAAAATACAATTTTTCTCAAAAATTTTCGTTTAATTTTTTTTTTTTTGGTTTTCTTTTGTATTATTTTGCTGTGTTATAATAATACCTACAAATAAGTAAAATTCCTTTAACACTAAACCTACCGAAGCGGTCAAATGACCGCTTTTCCTCAACTTACTTTACGACTTTTCCTATAATAAAATAGCTTCCTAGTGAATATTTCAACATCTACATATCTCTCTTCTTCTTTAGTCTTTGTAATCTACCGTGAGCGTTTTTTTCACCGCTTTTGGTAAATATCTATAGGCATATATAAAATGTACCGTAGATTTTATATATGCCTATAGATATTTACCAAAAGCGGTGAAAAAAACGTTTAGTGTTCAATAAATGCAGATCACTTCAAACAATTGTTTTAAATTTAAGATATTATTTGTTGTTCAAATTGCTAAAACTTACATTTTCGGACATTGGTCTAGTGCTAGTGAAATTTTATTCCCAAAATTAACCCCTCTCCTAAGTCCATAGACAATAATAAATAGATCACCCTATAGCCTACAGGCTATAGATACATATATATGTAAACTTAAGACCTCTTATATCAAAATTGATGTGAAGATGATACAGTGGCCTCGAGAAAATTGTATAGAAATAAAAAAAAAAAAAACTGGTAATAAGTTGATTTCAATTTAAATCTATGAATCTGCTCCACCCACTTGATTTGAGAATAAATCGAAAGAGTTTTACATTCTGTTTACAAGTATTCCACACATTGTTATTTCCTTCCCCCTTCTACTGTACAAATGTTGCCCTTGATTATTTATTCGTCCTATGCTAATACAAGACTTGGATATATACAGCATACATACATACATATACATTTATATGTACATACATCTTCATATAAAATATATGATTGTACGAAAAAGTATATTTATATAAAGCGTTTCCATTATTCCCGCTACGCAATTTGATGCGCTAGAGATGCCAGAACTATACATTTACTTTACATACATATATTGTATGATGCCTATCATCGTGTGTTAGAGATTTAGTCAATTTCCTTAACAGAGGAGGCCACAACACAACCAGTGTTTTGTTTTAATAAATAAAATACCGTAACACATAATCTTAACCACTGTAAATGGTAGCAATGTTAAACACTTAACATTCACCCTGATGCCGATAACGAAATCCCACCTGAAGAAAATGCACACGTTCTTAATGGCAGCATAAAAACTAATTGCATAATTAATTCTTATAAACATACAAACGGCAAAATACAACTGGAGCCAAAAAACCTCGAACACAACTTCATATATATATATATATATATATATATATACTCGTGTATATCTCCAAAAATTCCGATTAACATAAATTTTCATATCAAAATATTTATCTAAACTCCATTCACCCATAGTGTGTGCACATAGAGCCCCGGTCGCTTTACTCAAAAGCTTTCTCACATATACAAAAAGCAAAAGCAACGGAAAATTAAATAAAATTAATATATGAGCCTGTATTATCCTGCCATTTCTGCGCTAGGATGTTTTTTTTTTTTTTTTTTTTATTTTTTTCATAGTATTAAACTCCTCTCTACTCCTCTATACACACTATAAAAGGGAATAAATTTGCCAAAATGTGTCATAATTTAGCTAAAATATGAATATAAAAAGGTTTATTCAATGGGTGTACACACATAGTTGGATATACCCTCCTATACTAGGGGTTAGGTTATACTTTGTATATATGTTCTGTATTATACCTACATATGTACATTGTACATATAGGAAAAGCAAAGCGGGTACAAAAAATAAAAAAAAAAAAAATCTATTCATCAATATATTGGAACGTAAAAAATTAATGTTCTCGAAAATGTTAATATTTCATTTTTATTTCGAAAATATTGTGATGCCAAGATATATTGTACACGAAACGGCTAAATTAGCATGTCTATTGTCTTGATAATCAATATTACATCGAAAGGTTGTCAGGACGAGCGCAAAAACATTGAGTTATTATTATGACGAAAATCTATTTCTATCGACGACTATAAGTAAATGATCTGTGGGGTCACAAGGACACTATACCCATAGAGAATAACGCCAAAATGGAGGTAAACTATTATATCTAAATATATAGTGTTGGTGTAAGGGTAAATTGCGATGAAATTTATTGTACCTAACGATGTGACATATCATTGTGAGTTTCGTTCCAGAAAAAAATTTTTTTTGACCTAGCCCATATAAGAATAATGCTGCTGGTATTCCATGAAAACTACATAAGGTAGGAAGGTAATTTGATAATTAATTATTTTCTTTATATGATTCAGGATTGGTTGTTATAGAATTTGGCAAATAGTGTTTTGTATAGTGTGTGGAGACATATTTTGTCTGTCCTTTTGCTTCCATATGAAATATAAAAGGGAACCTTTGGTTTCATGTAGAAATTTTCATCATTTAACATGTCCCTAACAAAAGAAATGCAATAAAAATGTTGATCACTCGGATCGCTCGCTCGTAAACACAATAACTTTAGTACGCATTGAGCTAGGAACTTGAATTATTTTTTTTTTTTTTGTTCGATTGGGTAAAATTTGTCTATGGTATTTTTGTTTTGTTTTGTGTGTGGTATAATAGGAGATCATCAATTTTAATCCATAGTTGTTAACCCTTATAAGACCAAATTACGGATTATTAAAATTCCGTTATTTTTATTCTAAGTATCTTTGGACGAAAATTATTAAATAATTTTTGGTCAAAATAGTTTTTTCAAATTTTCATTTTGTACGGGGATTCTCGTACAAAAACACCTTTTCTTATACAAAAATACAAAATTAATACCAATTGATTGGTAAAAGTGAGAAATGGTAGGGTAGGAGTAGTTTAGTATGGAAGCCGCGTAGCTTTTACTTGGCAGCCTTTATTTCATGATATGATTAATATATGGTGGGATATATTCAACATAGTTATTTTCAAAAACATTACATCATTAATTCTATGATCTTTAAATTTTACAAAATTGCCAATTATTATAATTTTACTTAGCTCAGCCTCTCTATTTATAGTCATAGGAAAGAAACCCCACCAATCAATCAGTGACGTAGCGTAAGTAACTTCGATAATTGTATAAATATTTTAATAATGATAATCTTATTTCAACTAAAATTTCATTTTCAATCATTTTTGCCTTATAAATATTTTTCGATTTTCTATAGTACATGAGACTTGCAGAATACAAATTTGAGTTGAATGATTTTCTCGATATTTTGTTAGAAAATCGAAAAATATTTTTAAGGCAAAATAGATTACAAATAACATTTAACTTGAAATAAAGTTATTATTGTTAAAATATTGCAAAAATTAAAGAAGTTATGGAGATTATAGTAAAAATTTCAGAGGTAGGTACTGTACATTGTACAAAAATAAAACCCACACTACGTTACTGTAATTAATACAGCATAGCGTTGCCCAAAGCTGAAAAGCTAAAAAAAATGTTTAAAACTATTGGTAGAGCTTGTTGGAACAGTTTATTAGTTACTAAAGATTTGTTTTAGATTTTCGAATTGAAAAAATGTAGAAATTAATGTTGAATAAAATGATCTCTTTGTAAAAAAAATCTGTGTCTTTTCGGAGTATCTTGCAAGAGGATCACATTTCACTGAATTTGAATTAAAAATTAATAGTCGTCGGTTTCATAGCAATACATCACAATGCTTCGTTTTGGAAATAAATTCTATCTTGGGACCTTGATGATTAAAATTTAAAAAAATATCTGTAATGGTAAGTATATGGAATGGAGGTTGAATTATCAATGAACTAGAGCGGATACATATTGTACACTCCCACATATTGAATTTTGATCAAGGCACATTTAATGTAGGTCGAAAAATTTATAACAAAATCTAAATAACTGCAAAAGTTTAGAAAAAAAATCAAGACTTATGAAAAATTCAACAATAAAATCTAATAAAAAAATATTTTCAACACTACAACCTATAGACTGCATCTCTGTCATCATCATTTCCACCTACTATTCATGTTACACATACATAAAATATTACAAAGCAAAGTAAAAAGTAGACATTTTGACTATAATTTAATATGAGAATCAACGATAAAACCAATACATCTATCAGAAACGTACTGGGGATGCACAAAATAGCGAATACAATTTCAAGCTCAGCACTCAACTCTATATATATATATATATATATATATTTATATTTATATAATATTTTATCTGTACATGTGTAATACATGCATAATATCGTCTATATATAGCTTTAGCTATGTTCCTGATGGAGCAGAGGCAACTCTAGTCTAAAATCTAGAACAAACCAAATATATTATAATTCAATAGATAGAAGATGTATGCAACCTTTCACAATATAAATGTGAAATATTTTAGCACATGACATTATTTCACATCTATCGTGGTGGATGGGTACTGCAAGCTGCAACTGAGAAATGCAGCAAAAATAAATATATACCTATATATATATATATATATATATTCATATATGTATGTACGCGATGATTTTCATCGGTGACACATTTTTTGCTAAAGGATAAATTTATGACCAGGATTCACATATTACGCAAATAAATCACTCCATATATTCTGACATGCACTAGACGAACGAATGTTATTTTTTTGAGATAGTGCTGTGAAGTAATTAATTGCAGATGTGGCCTGAAAATTGTACAATGAGTTCTAGATTCGATGGTAAATATTTTACAAGGACAACAAAACAACAGGAGTAGCAACGAATTTTTCTCATTTAGCTTTTAATGAATTTTTCTGTTCCACGCTTGTTTTTTTTTTTTTTTTCCTGTGCTTTGAATTTTTTATGTACCATGTAACGATGCTTTATAATGATGAATTTCTGGGAAGCTTTCGAAAATTTTTCTGTTTGTTTGATGTAAGCACCAAAAAAAAACAAAAAAGTAATGATAACATTAATTTTTAATCTAAGGCAATTATTAGCATAATTTGCTGTGCATATTATATTATATTTCTAGAAATTAATTGACGTACTTTTTCTGATGGAATATATATGTACATACACACATACATAAACATATGCATAAGAACACTACGTATTTAATATTTATACAATGTATTGCCGTGCCGTCGATATTTTAATTTATTTTTAATTTCAGCGTTTAAAATTAAATCACTTTTTTTTAAAGTACCAAGTTGTATAAGTGAATTGAAATCAATCACCTCAATAGCGAAATGTTAGAACACATTAGTAGGAATGCTTTAATAATGATGAATTTTATAACATTTTTCTATTTGTTTGATATATAAGCACAAAAAAACGTAATGATAACATTAATTTTTAATCTAAGGCAATTATTTTTAAGAATGCATAAAGTTAGTAATATGTAGGTATGCCGCTCTCAGACTGTGTAGAAAGTAGTCCCCTCGAGTTTTTTGTCTCGCTCTCGCAAGGGCGGGGCAGGAACAAAGGAGATGCTTCTTTAAGTGTTTCTTTCATTACTATAGAAGTACTTAATAAACTTTCAAAATGTCAGAAAAAACCGTCTGTCCGTCCGACCGTCCGTCCGTCCGTCCGTCCGTCCGTCTGTCCGTCTGTCCGTGATCAAGATTCCGGCCAAACGGCTGCAGCTAGAAAGCTGAAATTTTG
>JANSTT010018471.1:0-13773 GCA_026745375.1 Platyura marginata
ACATTGCACTTTTGTGCGGGGTTGTTCCCCATCAATGTCAGCATCCCACGCCCTTAAGGCTCCCTGGGTTAGCTGGTTGAACGCAATGTGTGCTGGCATTGGTGGGGTAGTTTCCTTTGTTTTCTAATAAACTCCCCCGTTACAAGGAGATGGGATAAATAAAGACGATATGATTCTTTAATTTCTATATCTTCCATATAATAATAAAGATTCCAATTCTTCATTTATTGACATTAATTGAAGCCGAACCGCTACAAATATTAGGAACAATAGTAAAAAAACTACGACATACGTGACTAGTTATTTAAAAAAAAACATTTTCTCTGCCGTGTTAACATTAGATTGAATTAAAAGAAGAAGCTGAGGCTAAAATTAAAGCTTAATTGTATATAACACTTAAAATCTATATGTATATATGTATGTATGTATATGTAACACACTTAAAAAAAATATGGGTAAAATCAATAAATTCGTCTAAAGAAATTTTTCATTAAAACTATAAATTGCATTTGTTAAAATTTTGAAATTTTGTTATAGGTAAAATATATTTCATTAAATTAATTAGATTTTGTTTATATTCAGCAAATAGAATATTTAAATTGTAAATTTTTGAAAGTAGTTTGTTAATTTGAACTGAATATAATAAAATAATTTCATAGATTCTAGTCATATTTTCAAAAAATATTTTATTATATTAAATTTAAAATATTTATATACATATGTATGTACAAAAATAATAATAATTGAAAAAAAACAAAGAAGATTTCTTAAAATTTATAAGATCTTATTCTTAAAAATAAAAAGATTAATTATTAACCGTTGAAAAAATTTGATTTTGATTTAATTAAAATAATAAAAATTTCTTAGATTCAATAAATTTATTTTAATAAAGTTCACTTTGTAGAATTTACCCATATTTTTTTTGTGTTTGTATGTATTAAAATTAATAAATATGTCATGACAATTGTGCTTAATGCTAATTATTGCACAATCTTATCTTCTGCTCATACTCACCTCTTTAACGCCATGAAAAAGAATTGAATGCATCGATTTGATCGTAATCGTTTCTAATTCAATAAATGCTTCAATATCTCCACTGAGCACTGTTTGACTAAAATATCCATTTGAATCATCTGGATAATCATGTGAATCATATATATTTATAGTGAATCCAATGGTATTTCTGATTGAATAAAAATAATCACTTGTTGATGTATTTAAAACAACAACAAGTCCTTTATCAGGACCAGTTAGGTACGATTTTACAGGTTTAGTCTTGCTGTATATAAGAAATGCATTTGGTAGAAATAAGTTTTTAATTTAATGAATATTTTACTTACACATCATTTGTTAGGATGCCTTGTTGACGAACATAATTGAATAAGCAACAATATCCTTCCCTTGAACGTCTGTAACTAAACTCTTTCAAACAATCTATGTCATTTCCGGCCCATTTACACTTGATCAACATTTCCGAACATTTTGGCGCCAACTTAAGGTTTCTCAATTTTAATAAAAAATATTTTTGATTTAAAAACTACTCCAATTTACCATTTGCATCCGAGTAACTGAATTGAAAATTCCCGTGTCTTTATCGGAATCAAGACGGTCTAATAACTCTTGAAATTTGATGAATTCATTTTCATCGTCCGTATTGAAATCGTACAATTTGCCAAGATAGCGTATTTGATCAAGTAACCAACTTACATTGAGATTTGTATCTCTTGCAGATCTGTAAATTAAAATAAAATTGGCCAAATAAAAAATTTATCATCCATCGTCGGTGTTTTTGGGGTTCGGTTCCATTCATATTATCCTCAATATTTTTATATAGATAAAGATAACCATTTTTTGTCTAAATTATTGTATTCACACATCCTCTTTCTCGTTACTCTTACTCCCCCTTCGGTTAAGTACAACAGATGCCACTAAGCACTAATAATATATTGTCATTTATAATGCCTTCTCTAAACCGCATCGTTCAACTATTTGGAGCAAATCGAATAAGTTAAGTTAAGTCGAAAAAACAAAAATGATAAAAAATTAAAAAAATGATGATTTCATTCATAAACCAAAAAGATCTACGTCCTACCGTTATGGTGCTGCAATCATGTTTATACAATCTCTAAGTTTTTAATAATTTACTCAAAATTTTATCGGAGTAGAGAAAAATGAACATAATAAAAATTATAGAACATAAAAAAATTTTAATTTCATTATTAGATAAAAAAGTTCTACTGCCTACCGTTATGGCGCTGCAATTATTGTATGTAGTTTCTAGAGTTTTTAATCATTTGTATTTAATTTACTCAATATATATTTGTTGTTGTACAGAATAAAATTGATAAGCCTTATCTGATTAGATAATAAATAAATACGGGTATATTATAATCGGCATAGCCAATTATTTTTTCTTTTTTTCACAACTATAGTATGTATTTGTGTAAACACTTACAATTCTCTTGCAAACATCATTGCAGCCTTTTTACTGATTTTATTAGCACTACAAATTGCAACACCTGGAAAAAATACATTATAAATGGGATATCGTTGACTTTGAAGCGTGGTAAATGTTGGATTGTTTGTAAAACCATCCCAAATGTATCCGACAATATATATCGAAAATCCCATTGTAACAATGAGTACCAACAACCAAATTATCCTATTAAATAAAGCAAAATTATATTTTTCCCATAACTAAAAACTGACTTATCAAATTGTTACCGTTCGTATTTGTGACGATTCGGCTCAATCAAATATTTGTATCCATGTAAGGCAGTTTCACGTAAAAACTGTTCCAGTGATAATCGAGCAGCTTTTTTAACGTTTAATTTTTTATTGCCCATTCGAAATAAGCCAACCATTTTTATGAACGTTCTGCTGAGCTTTATGAAAATTTCGTGTATTGTTGAGCTTTTTATAATGTAGGTATGTACAAGTAGATCTCGTATGTACAGTAGACTCTCGGTTATATTTATACTTAGTTATATTAACCGACAAAACGGCTCAACTGAACGAGTGGTTGGCTGAGGAGCGGGAGGTCCTGGTTTCAAGACCGACTAGGAGAGTGAAACATGATGTGTTTTTCTCTGGCATGTTGATGTAAATCTGAGGCCGGGTGGTTGGATTACACATAAAAACAGTCCAAATAGTTGCAATTATCTCAAGAATGGCAATGCTTAAAAAGAGTGGCGGTTGAATGGCGAGCATTTGTAAGGTTTCCAGAAAAGGAAACACGTCAAGTGTTGTAGTTGTTCTACACAAAAAGAAATTGTCATGTCAATTGACATAAAATGTTACCAGAGTTACAAAAATGTGGAATAGCTACGAACCCGAAAAAAGTGGTCTCTGCCGGGTGCAATAAAAACCACCACCCACCATATTTACTCTCGGATATATTAACCCCAAACATTTTGTATGAAAATTTGAAGTTATATTTACCGAACCATTTTTTCATTCTGTTATATTTACACTAAGCGGACCTTACTCTCAGTTATATTTACAACACACACATATGTGCGACAGTATAAAATACATTTGGAAATCCAGGACCGTCTCGCTATATCAATTAAACAATATGGTTATCCATTATAAAATTAAAATTTATTATAAAAATCACCATAAATGTTAGGGTTTGCTCTGCATCATGAACGCATGTTTTGTTTTTTCCAAGAATTCCATTTTTATGTCGTAAAATAAGAAATTGCATTGTATTTTGGCATTTTATGTTGAGTTTTTAAACGGTCAGCTATTGTTTTTGTGAGTAACAGACAAGTAGTTTTTGCCTCCTCCATCAGCTTCCTGCAATATTCGTGTTGCAATTCCTGCGTTCTCCAGTTTGGTATCCCGATCAATAGACTCTCTATTACCACGATTCAATAGTATTCTAGATCTGTTTACATATTTAATTCACATGTCCATGTCTGTCTGACCAGCTCACAGGAGTCTGCCAAATTTTACTGTGTACCCTAGATAGGTGGATAAAAGATGATAAAATGTTGTTCAATATAAATGAAGTGCCAAACTCCCCCAGTTATATTTACCACTCAGTTATATTTTAAGCCCTGACATTTAGTTGGTAAATATATTCGAGAGTGTACTGTATTTATAATATGTGAGGTGGAATATAATTTTCGATTTGAATTGCTTTGTTATCAAATCATTATCAGTTCCACAATCAGATTTATCATGTTAAACGCATCCAACAAACATGTAATTTGTGGAGCATAAACAAGAAAAGGGTTAATTATATTAGATTTATTATGTTTGATATATTAGACATAAATAAAATTAGCCTAACGAATCCGTTTATTTTCAAATTGAATTTTTTTATATAAATATGCATATGTATGTATATGTGTATAGTATAGTTTTCAACAAGGCCTTTAAGATAATCTCCAATTTTAACTGACCACCTTAGGGTCCAAAACTCCCAATAACATTTTCTAGCTTTTAAAACACTGATGAAAACACTAAAGTTTTCTCTATATTAGAAGCATCCTTTAGATTCCTTTTAAGCGAAATGAGTATTTCAGCTAAAGTTAGTTGAAAGGAGGACGTTTCCTGGTATGACGTTTCCTGGTATATATAAAGAATCTAATTATCTTCCAAACTTTTACTATAGTTTTGACTCATGTGCAAAAATACTTCCACCAGGGTACATATGCACCAGCTCTTATGTACATATGTAAATTAAAAAATTTCTCTCAATTAATGGGGGACTGTCCCCCTCAAACGGGGATGTCTAGCATCCCTGATGGACACTGGTAATACAAAAATTAAAAAAAACAACTGGACTTATGAAGAAAGTTCGTGAATGCATTTAAAGGAATTTTTTAAGATCTTCTCGAAAAATTTCCCAGGACTATAAAATTTCACGAAGAACCATCGGACGAATTTTAAAAGAAAATCTACACAAATGAATAAATAAAAGAAAAACCAATGCATTACGGAAGCCCAGATACAAAAACGTTACGTTAAGACACAGAAACTTCGACATTGGCAGGATGAAGAAGATGTCCGCCGAAAAACTTTTTGTTTTGGAGGAGACGTTTAATCATTAATATGATCGCATTTATGCTACAAGTATCTCAGAGATTCCTAATGAAAATAGAAATATTCCACAATACAAGTTCAGTGATAATTTGGGGTGCGATTAGCTATCGTTAGTGTTAGGTATATTTTGAGTGGTCGAAAACTAGTCTTCTTCCACTCCTCACCTTTTTTTCAAAATTTTTATGTTTTCTCTACGTTTTGGACATTTTTAATCGTGAAACTGCAAAAAAAGGCTTCTAAGTAAAAGGTACATTAAACTACCCTTCCCCGCCATTTCCCCATCGTTTAACCACCGTTGCCTACCCTTAAAAAAGATTCCAATATAATAGATACCATATAATCATATAGATTTATACAATATATTTTGTATGAGGGGTCCTATAAGGGTTAATGTGGTGTCAAAAATAATGGGCATGTGGCTATGTGAAACAAAAAAATTAAAGTTTTTTTTTGTATATGCCATTTGGCGTTGCTAATAGGCGTCGTTTCAATGTACTGAAACGACGAATGCAAAAGTCTAAAACATATGATATTTTTCGGATTTTTGGGAACACAAATTGAATAAGGTTACAAAAACGCTAAAGCACCTCGTATTAATTAAACACATTTGCTGTTAGGTAGGCGCGCAGTTCTGTAGTGTAAATACTAAATCCAATAATAATCGCTAAATGATACATTTGGTCTACAGGTGGCCCTTATTCTCAGATGAGTAATAATGCTTCTCACCTAATCATAAAAAACTATTACTACAAGACTACTATGGTAGTAAACTTAAAAACAGTACTTTAATATATGTACTTAATAATTTTATTAATAAAACATTTATAGAATTATATTAAAGTTAAATAACATGACAATAAAATTTACTCCTACTACATATAAGTTGCTCCATGGAATCTATGACTATTATCAAATTCCCATGCTCTGGCATGAATAATTCCATGCGCTTCCTGTATATCGCGCATCCTTCGCTGACGTAAAACACACAAATAAATGCTGGTGCCAGCCATCAAAACAAATAGAACAACAAATATTAATGTTGTCACCAACCAGGCACTTGACTGTTGATAGTATCCTTGGATCATACCACGAATATAAATATTGTCCTTTAAATTGTTATCATTGGACATTTCTTTTTTTTTAAAAGGCACGAACTACATTAGGCTTTTATTGTGGACAATACTATGAAGGTAGTCAGTCTATTTAGTATGTATAATTGTATAATAGAAGAGCTGTTAACAGCGTTGTAACTGCTTATAAACTGATTAACAAAAATTTTCAAATATGGAATTATCGATTATTTTATCAGTGATCACAAAAATTATGTAGATTGTACACTTAATCCATTTATAGGTAGGTATATATATATATATATATAGTATATATATTTCATTAACTGTATTAAGAATAGATTTATTTTATACGAACATTATGTACTTCTAAAAGTGTCCATGATTGAATGTCAATTTGGAAATTGGAGCACCTTCTCTTATACCCAACAGTTAAGGAGCTGCAATTTAGATAACAAGATTAAAGTATCAATATTTTGAATTTTATAGTAATAAAAATATTAATGAAACGATAACGAACTTTTTAAATAAATATCGAAATCCGTTAATTAGTTCCATTTACGTACAATGAGGTGGATTTATTGTCTAAATGACTGGATGTATTTATATGCGGTTGGAGCTTTTAAGGTAAAGGAAAATTTTAAGATTTCTCTTGTACTTATCGAGGTAACTTATCTGAAGTCTCTCATTTGTTTCGGCACTTACACATAAATATACTTATACATAAATATAAATGAAGGCCACATCGCTTCCATACAAAACTATCTTTCCGCCTTTTTCTACCCTTCCCCAACCATTCCTCTGCCATTTTCCAACCCTTCTCACTCTACCTCAAATTTTCCTTTCTCCTCCCCTCACCTTTACCGCCTGTACCCCTTCCCTCCCAATCCTTTCCTCTACCCTACTTTTGCCTTCCCCTATCTTTCCCCTTCTTTATATTTTCCCTCCCCTATTCTTCCCCTCTCCTAACCTTTCTCTTCTAACCCTCTCTTCTAACCCTTGCCCTCCCCTACCATATGTATGTATAAATATATATTTTTTATGGGGGTCCTATAAGGGCTAACGGTGGTTCAAAAATGATGCTCATTTAGTATGAAAAACAGAAAAAATTAAAACTTTTTTATTTTTATTTTTTTTTGAATTGTTGTGGCTCGTGGGTAGTGGGTACTTGGGTAGAAAAAACAATAACCAAATTTTTCGCAAAAATTTGGATGGGGGGGAGCTCAAAGTTAGGCCAGTTAAATTTTTTTTTTGGTATATATGCATGTATGTATTTGTATATATTACAGCTTAACATTACTTTGGTTTGAAATTTTTTTGGCAAATTAAAAGTGTAAATTATAAATAAACCCAACTGAGATTGGTAAAATCGATTTTTTGAATAATTTGATGACTGATTATGGTAAATAATTGTCTGACTACCTACATATCGCGCGGTAATATTATTAGAAAAGAATTATCTCTATAATTATACAAAAAAACGTGTTGGTCAATTTTTGGGGTTTAAAGCTTTAATTTTAAGCTTTGATGAGTACAGTTTTGTCTTTAATTGAAGTATAAAATAACATACATCACACAATCACATTAATCATATAGAAATGTCCGATAATCAAATATTTGATAATATAATAATCAATATCAGATATACATATGTATGTACATAAGGTTTTTTTTTTTTGGAAATCTGATCTAATCCCTCTGGTTCTTATCAACAATCGGTTTATTAAAGCGTATTGAAAAAAGTTTTTTCGTTCGTTAGTCACAAATAAAATCGATTAGGATTAATAACTGCCGTGCCAAAATGAAAACAAAATTACGTTGATAGTGATTTGTTTATTTTTGCCCAAATATGTTTAATTGGCATTTGAAATTTTTCATATTTTGGTCCTTCTGTTTTGTTACTGTGCATGTGCATTTAGTTTATATTGACCAAAAAGTTTATTATTGTAAAAGCACAACATTTGGAAAATTAAGTAGATCGTCGTTGAACAGAACAGTTGATAATTGTGTAAAATTCGATAGTGTCGATTTTTTATTAGATAAAGAAATTATTTTGAAACATAATCGATACGATAATAGAAAACCGGAAATAATTTTTAGCTGGATAAAGCGTGGATTCCATACGGCAGAAATTCTATGTAATGACGATAACGATAACGATAGACATCATGAAAGAATTTATTATTTTATAGATCATGATGAAATTGATCAGGTAAGAACGATGAGTCTTCTATAACTGCGCAGCATAAATAATTAATTGTCATTGCAGATCGAATTTATAATATATAGACAAATGCTCAGAGGATTTAAATTAAAATATTTTTTGCTCTGTAATTCGACAATGACAAGTGAAATTACAACCAATTGGCAAAATACAATCGATCCAACATCGACAACAAATCGTCCAACACCAACACCACCAACTGGTACCCAATCTACATCATCAATAAATCCAACGGAAACATCATTTACACCACCGACTGCAACAACTCTATCACCACCACCATCATCAACTTCGGATACAACTGATGCGACGAGCACGACAACAGAAACCCAATCAACTGAATCAACGTCAAATACGTCAGATATACCATCAACAGAAACATCACCAACTATACCGTTTCCAAATGCATATCATGGCCCATGGATGGTATCTGGAATCATATTTATTGTTCTTACTGTTGGCGGGTTTGTCATTTTGCTAACACTATCGATAACAATGCCAGCTCCCATTTTACCTCCATCGAAAAATTTCGCAATACCGAGACCTATTAATTTGGCATAATGTTTTTGTTTTAAGATTCCCTCTAAACATTAAGATTTATGTACTTTACTTATATATAGAAAAACCTAGACCCAACAGAACTTTTTTTTTGAAGGACAAACAGAAGAAGTAAATTGCTGTCCTCATCCTAAATAATTATATTTATATAATCAAAATATTTTATTATTTAAAATAAATAGCTATACTTAATCTACCATTTTAGCTTTATTCCTAATTAGTCCAGTCGCTTATACAAAAACATTTACCGAGTGGAGTAGAATTGTCTCTTTATATCCGTATGATGTTAATCAAGAGTATTATAACTTAGGTACGGAGTTTGTAACGCTCCTTAATACTCATCGTAGCAAAAATCATTGTCTTTCCATTCATTTACTCAAAAGGTAGTCAAAATGTAGAAAAAATGAATATGACAACAATTATAGAGAATACAAAAATGAAGATTTCATTCGTAGACCAAAAAGTTGTACGACCTAATGTTATGGCGTTGCCATCAATTGTATGTCATTTCTATGGTTTTTAATGATTTATATTCAATTTGCCCAATTATATTTATTGTACAGACAAAATAACACGGTCAACGTTGTAAATAATAAACAAGTACTCATACGGGTATATTATAATCGGCGTAACCAATTTTTCCTTCTTTACTGGTTTTAAGGGATGATTAGGAATGAAATTTAAAGACTTTTAAACATTTAACCGTTTTTTTTCTGGACACATCAAATGCAACGATCTCTCTCGCACGAATCAATGAAGCGGATTCAAATTCAGCACTATTGTGTGAGTTTAGTTTTTCTTAAACCTGGTAAAACGCTTAAAATTAACAACCGTCTGCCTCTGCAGGCGATTATAACGGTAAAGCCTGACGCACACTGAGGCGGTGGCGGTAATATGCGCACACTAAAAGCGGTGGCGGTATATTTGTTGTATGAATTAAAATTAACTCTTCCGTAGACATTGTTTCTATGAAAATGATTATAAATACTTTTTTATTAGTAAAATTATTTATTAATTTTTCTGACATTGCGGTTTCCATGGAAATCAATAATAAATTCAAGCGCGGTACGCGGTAAAATAGAACATGCAGCGTTCACAAATAGAACGCCAACACTGACAGCGCTACCGCAGCGGTCAGACCGCCCTAGTATGCGGTGCCACATATATTTTACTGTATTGTACCGCCACCGTCGCGTCAGGCTTAAGAGAATTAAGATCGGTTTGCATTATGAGCCGAGAAATGTGAATATATTAGAATCGGGCTAGAATTATTATACAAGTATATAATTTTGAAATTACAAAAAATTATGTAATTAAATTTAGCTATGTGGAATAGGGCCAATACATTTATTTGTGATTTCATGTCATGTTAAGTCTTGTAAAAGGAAAATCCCCAGAAATCTACATTACCGATTGAGCAATATGTAGCAGAATTATATGCCTGTAATACTAAACTAACAAATGGCGCAAAAAAACGTATTTTTCTAAAAAATTAGAGTTTAGACCTATTCACACTTGGCCATCGATATAAACAAGAACATTGGTGACACACCTCTTCCATCTCTTCATTTCTTTCGCATGGTATATAGACTTAAATCGTATTTGTTTAAAAACTTTGACATTCTTTCTAATCCGCGGCAAACCCATGTTTTATTTTCTTATCTTATTAAAGTGTAAGACAGATAGATTGGAGAACAAACTTCTAACTAAAAAGCGGGTACAAATCAATAATAAATCAATGACCAGATAATAATTAGCTACTAATGGTTTACTACTGCCAAACTATTATAAATTAAAATTATCTAAATAAGAGGGTCATATACCTAATCATAACAGTAAGATAAGAAAATCAAGTGTAAGTGAATTTTCTTTATATGCTTGACTTTTAAGAGAGCAATAATTTAGTTGCATATCTGATTATAATACCTAATTTTAAAATTAATATGATATTAATATAAGAGATTTACTACGATAACGACGATGATATTTTGTTGTCGTCACTTCAATGTCGGTTTAGGGATTTTTTTTAAAATTCAAAACGTGTACCTATCGTTTCGAGTATGTCATAGTTCAAAAACAACCTGATAGCTACACATATAAAAGTATGGTCTCGTTTGAAGCCATATACTCGAATGTATGTAATATAAATTGACGTGACCTGCTATTCTTAATATACAAGGAGGAAAGGTAATGTCCAACCCAATATATAAAGTTAGTGGTGCTAATATATTATTAGTAATGAAACTACAAACTACGTGGATCTGTAATTCAAACAATATTTATTGGCATGCAACATGTTACATACACATACATTTACATACACATCTACATATACACAAATATAGAGAATATTTCAATTTTTTAACCTATAAACACAATTTCCAATAAATCTATACCCGGCATAAGTTTTCCTTTTATTACAGTGAGAATTTTAAACTATGAGAAAATCCACACGTTTTTCTGTACATTTATGAATTATGAATTGTTTGAATATTACTTTTGAATTAAGCCCTCCATGTTGTTAAAGCTGTCAAGGTTTTAGTGGTAGGTTTGACAAATATTATATAATTATAATTGACATTATTACGATTATTAAAAAAAAACCTGAGAGACCCATACAATCTAATAATTAACGAAATGGCAGACATATTTAAAAATGTAGGATTATTATTAATTATTATTATCCATTAAAATGTTCCCCTAAAAATTCACGTAGAACTGGTATCAAATAAACAACCAGTACCTAAAGAAGAAATAATTAGCTACGCCGATTATGATTTAACCATAAAAAACATCAGTTTTTGGAAAGCTTTTTCTTTACTGGAGCTTTTTTAAACATCTATTAAGCCTCAATTTTTAAATTTTTTTTACCTTATTGTAAAACCAACTCTTTTATTATATAACTACATACGTGTTGATTTTATTATGTATATATTTAAATAAATTAATTAATTTTTAAGAAAATTACTTTTCAGAAAGCAAATTGTATCAATGTTGCAATCACTTAAACGTTGACAACATTTCTAGCCAAAGAAAATGGTCGCTCATTTTCGGTTGGATGATTTTTAATTATTCCAGTATTTTTTCTAGATTAGGTGAAATAAATAATACTCGTTACTTCGTTACCTAAATGAACAATAAACATATTCTTCCCAATTGGACGACGATGGTATGGTAATGCGAAAAAGAGAAAAAACAAAATTGTGGAAAAACAAAAAGATAAACGATGGAGTTTGTAGGAGGCATTACAGTAGATAATAAATAAAATACAATAGATAATAAATAAAATACAATAGACTTGAACCCGCGACTTCCCCCACTCCAAAGGCAACCACTCATTGCTCTGAGCCTTTAATAACGAATGATTTTCTAAAGGGCTTAGTATACTGTTTGGCTCAGTGGATTGAGTGGTTGCCTTTAAAGCGGGAGGTCCCGGGTTCAAGTCCGACTGGGGTTGAAACCAGACAAAGTTTTTCTCTGGTGTGTTGACTTTAATCTGTGGCCGAGTGGTTAGATTGCACTTAAAAAACAGTCTAGAAATTGCATTATCACAGAATGACGGTGCTTAAAGGGTGTCAGGTGAAATGGCGAGCATTTGTAAGGTTTCCAGGAGAAACACCTCAAGTGCTGCATTTCACACACACACACACAAAGAAGATGTCATTTCAATTTGATAAATGTATATTCAGTGGTAACAAAACGGCACAATTATGCTAATTGGTAGATCAAGATAGATCTCGCCACAAAAGAAGAAGAAGAAGAAGAAGATCTGTATACACCAAAAATAATACTTTTTTAATATTTTTTGCGCTCGAGCTTTTTACCCAAAAGGCTCGAGTCGGAGCTCCAAAAATTAATGCTAGCTCGAGGCAGCAGTTTTAATTATGACATACTCGTATGAGAAAAAAAAAATTTATTACTTATAACATTGTCCGTGTTTGTAAAAAAAATGGTTTTTTTATGAAATCTTGTAATTTTGGATATTTTACATCATTAATTTACTAAATTTCACGAAAAAACATGGTTTTTCCCCGTTCTCTTCAATGAAATGCTGTGTAAAAATATTTTGTTTTTTATCTCTCCTGAAAAATTTAAAAAATGAGAGTTAGGGACTAAAATAACCATCGATATATTGAATAAATTGAATACGAAAGAAAATGGCGAAAGTGTTGTACCTCTAAATAAATCTCTAATGGTTCTCTGTCGAAGGTGGAACACTTTTGTTCAGCTGAACTAAGTTTCTTTGGAGAAAAACGCTAATGGTTCCCAATAGCCGTCACTTAGCTGCTGAAGCACGGAAACTATTGTTAAGGCCAGATGCATCAGGCATAATGGTGTAAGTAGCATTTTTTAATTGGATGAGAAAGGATGTTAAACTGCTTCACTGCAACGAGATTTTGCCGTTAATTATTCAGTCAGTACAATATTGCAGTTGATTCCGCCATTTTTAGGACGAACCGGTGGTGAAAATTTACCATTCCCAAAAATTTTTGTAACTGCTTAATAGAAAATGAAGTTGGAAAATCTAGAATAGGTTGTACTCTAGAAATGGTTTGTGCTATTTCTTGAACAAACCATTGGTCTGGTTGATTATTCCAAAAAAGAGGTATTTTAAAAGTGGAAGATATTTCCATAGAAATAGAGAGAGTGGATTCAAAAAAATTTATTGGCAATGTAAAAATCAACTTGCGTTGTAAAATACCTTGCATGTAACCGGTAGCGTTCCGTTCATAGAAGCGAATGAAGCACTCGCTTCGGCGGCACTTTGGCTGGGGCGGCAAATTCCCGGTAGAATTGCGAGCAGAGCGAGCAACAAAATCCAAAATTTTAGAATTATAAAAAAAATATGAATAAACTAAAAGCGGC
>JANSTT010018472.1:0-13773 GCA_026745375.1 Platyura marginata
TTTTAAATTTTTCGATTTCTTATAACGCGGTCTTTTCTAGGAACGTATCTACCGCGTTGTAGGAGGCCTACCTGTATTCTATAGTTTTTTGTCTCTGCAAAATGTTTGTGATGCGGCTTTGATGTTTTAAATTCTAACATAAAATTTTCACCGATAAAAGACAAGAGAAAGTTTTCACTATAGCTCTTATTTCAAAACACCTCATTATCACTACCCTTGTCAAAATAACCAACAAAACTTTTAGAAAATGAGATTTTTGTGTTAAGTTAACTTTATACAGTTTCGTCTTATGTTAATATAAAAAAAAATTTCGTCAACACAATAATATGTTTTTATGTATATACGTATATATACCCTGTCTTACAACTCCCGGGAAACAATTTGTTTCGGCAATGAAATTTGTTTCCTTAAAGTTTCCAAAAGTAACGTGAAAACGACATAAAAAAAACAAAACAATACCTAGATTGTTGATGAGAACATAAAAACAAATAGTGCGTGCAATATTTCGAGATTACCTTAACCCATTAACGTCGGCTGTCCCCGTTTGAGGACGGGTACTTAAATTGTTATAATTTTGAAATATCGAGCTAATATCCACTCAGATGACTTATCAAACAATTAAGTGCAATGCAAAATAGTCTAATTTATAAATTTTAAATTAAATTTTGATGTTGTTGTATTTTTTATGCCCTTTTGAAGGTAATTAAAGATTTTCCTCGATTTGACCGCTATTCCGCTAATTCGTAGAATTTAAGGGGATTTTTTTAGTCTATTAATTACTATATGATTGCGTATCAGAACTTATTTTGCATCGGAATTTGTTTCTTATACTGACAGAACAAACATTCCATGGCAAAATGATTTTCCGACAAATTATGATAGGGTGTACTGTGCAAGAGTTACTTCCATACTAGTATCCAAAATTATTCCTTATCTAGTTCAATATAAATCACAATCACAAATGTATAGGAACATAAGTTATTATGTAGGTATGTGTGAATCTATTTAAATTTTACTAAGTCATCGTTATAAAGGAGGATATAAAGTGATGTCATCGATAACTTAAGTTAAAGTCCTTAAACTCACACACAATCTATAATATTACTAATAATTTTATTTTTGTTTGACAAACAATCAATAAAAAATGCCACTAAAATATATATGAAAAGTAATAAATGTGAATTTATGTAAACATCAGGAAGAATCATAAAAATGCTGTTTCATGTGCAATATATCCTACATATATACATAGAACAATACATAAGAACGCATAAGTTAGGTGGTTGGTAAAATTGTGGTAAGTGTAGGTGGCCGGAAAGTTTATTCAAAATTGGACATTATGGTTTTAAAGTTAAAGAGAATTTTATGTTATTAGTTAGCACCAACAAATAGAAATTAACATGTAATGAATTCCTATCACCTTCTATCACATTTTTCAGAGGCTGGTATGGAAATTTGAAACATACACTTTGTCACAGCATTAATTAAATTACTCAAATCGGTTACATACTAGATTGAGTTCTTTATTTGAGAGTTATTATATGGAATAATCACACAGCAGAGTTCGTTTCCTTTTCTAAAACACTTTGGCATGATTCTCATGTTAAGTTTGCAAACACCAGGTACGGTATGATTGAATTAAAATAAGAGTCTAAAATTTTCAGACTCTTAAAAGAGTATGACTGAACGTATTTTAGACAAATTTTGGTCTTAAATATTTAAGACAATATGATCGCTGTCTTAAATGATATTTATGATAGAAAAACTACAAATGAAGTATAATAAGAATAATTTAATTTTTCAAATATAGATTTTTCAACAAATACAAAAATGTCAAATTGTCAAATTAACCTACACATCCGAGATTTTCCAAAAAAAAAAAATTACAAAAATAAAAATGATTTAATTTGTTTATTTTAATTGATTGTACATTTATTTTAATTGATTACACATTGTATATGTAGGTACTTTCTTTAGCAAAAGGGAAAGAATCCCGATATCGAAAGACCAATAAAGAATCATGAAAATCATTAAGATTTGGCAATTTTAACGTAAAATAAAAACTTCACAAAATGAGAACATTTAAGTTTAACGTAAAATTTAAACAAAATACCAAACAAACTCAGTGACATTTATAATTTTGACATTAACTTTACATCATATTTGACGTTTGATGAATACTAAATGAGTGCGTTTAATATTTTGTAAGAAACTATTCAATCATGCATCAAAAATAAGACAACATCTTAATTATTTAGAATCAAATTTATGACAGAATTCAATTATACCGTACCAGCATAATTGGTATTAATATCTGTAATTCTCTCAGCTTGCTTCTAGTGAGTTTTAGAGATTATTGCTCGCATAATTGGTCGCATATACGACATTTAAGAAATATCATAGTCTAAGTATTAAGAGCAGTAACAGCCAATTATGCGTGTCCTATTTAAATTATATTGGTCAACTACTGTATTTCCATGCAACGACGAATACAACTTTGACCAACTTATTCAAGCCTACGTCAAAGTAACTTCTTCACAATTCGGTTAACTTCTTATCTGTATCTGAATGCATAGTAACTTACTTAATAAAAGTACACCAACGTCAGTATACAAGGTATTTGTTAGATTTCTATTCATCAAAATAAAAATTATTTTCCACTCCAAGCGCGTGATTAGCCTTTATACGTGTACGCTTCGCACAATTCTCTCAGCATACGCGCTTTCGCACGTGAAAGAATGTCCGTACGTTTTAGTAACACTTTACCGCGCTTAATCTTGTACGCTCTCGATCACACAGAATAGAGTGTGTGCGTGTAAAGGGCACTAATTACCAACAGACAGTATGAAGCAAATATTAGCCAACATAAAATATATTTCTAATCTAATTACACCTAATTAATTACAAAACAATAAATATTATTGCAATGCATTATTGCCTCTGCAAGTATAAAAGGGAAATATTATCCTTTCGAAGCAATTTTCTATTTATATACAATTGACATACATAAATTCCATTGACCTAATTTGAAACATTCTGTCCATTGTCAATAGTGTTGTTTGCGTTATTGTTGTTGTTGTTGTTGTTGTGACTGACTGTCGTCGACTTAGAAAATATCCAACGTGTATACACAATATATTTAAATAAAATTTTCATTTTATAAGCTTTCTTGTCGTACCTATCATTACTTTTCCAATAATATTTATTTAGAATTTCTAAACAAACAAAAAAAAAAGCCAACATAAAAAATGATTAAGGACATCATATAAACCATCATAAAACAAGGAAACGATGAATAATGGAGATTTTTTTTTTGGTGTGTGTATGTGTGTGAAAAATTGAAATTAATGGAAGACAAGATGAAATTTTCCTTACATTTTGCCAATATGGTAATTTCATTGACGTTAAAGTGCTTTATAATGTTTCGTATTTTGAGATAGATTAATGAAGTCAATAAAAAACAAACGGGGTCATGTGCATGACTTACTTGTTAATGTACCGCAGCAGGATGTTTAGGATGTGATCAATAAAAGTTATGAATAATAAATAGAACAATATAAAGAACATCGTAAATTACACTGTCGTTATTTATAATATAAAGTTTTGTTGTTATCTATTGTAACTATTAAATCAGGATTTTGTAGGTTGACAATTTCTTCTTATAAGTAGACCGTCTACTCGATCCTACCTACTGTCCATAAGTATGTAGTGGTGACCGTTCCCTATGCCACAACATTGAACATTTTACCCAGGTGCGTTATTTAGAAAGTAAACAAATCACTGATGGCAATAATGTTTTAAAATTAGAAACGTTGATATCATAGAATCAGTTGCATTAACAAATTCTAATTAATAATAGAGGATCTAGAATTTTAGATCTAGTTACGATTTTTAAGGTTTTTGGCTATTTTTGTTTTGTTTGACTATGGTTACTTATCCAAAATAGGTCGATGTGTAGCGTCGAGCGGGTGTTGAACCCAAGACCGAAACATTTATAGGTATTTTTAATAACAAAACATTATGTAGCTAACTTGACGAATAAAGATCAAAACATTTGCTTGTAAAATTATTCAAGGCAAATCGTTGATTGATTGATTGATTTGACAGGGAATTTGTTAACAAACATGTTACTTACTGCGCCAACATTTAAATTGACAAGACTCAACAGATTCGGAACATCAATGTAACTTGTTAAAAAATTAAACTCAAAAAATTTTGAAGGACCGTCGTAATGAGCTAATAAGAATCTGATGTTTCGAACAAAATAGTCCGTTAATGATCATCACCACTCTACAATAAAGCTTCCTCCAAAATATATAAAGTGATTAAATGCCAGGTTTTATAATTTTCCGGACAAAAATATTCCTTTAATGTAATTTTTCCACCTAATTTACATTTTATTGTTGCCATAATTTCTGAAATTAATTTAACAAATTTTAATAAAATTATTCTAAATTTCAAATAATCAATAATACAATTTCCATAAAGCTTAAAGCCTAGACAGAATTGCTATAAAACTTACACAAGACAGTAAATCAAATTCAAAACGGCTGTAAACCCACCGGGTACTTTTTATTCATGTCAGGCAATCCTTATGTATCCAAGTAAAACGTTAGATTTTCATTTTTATTTCTCATAAAAATATGTAGAAGACAAATAAGTATATTTTTAATATTACAGCTTTTCATCATTAAAATTATGCATGGTTGCTTATATTTCGTTAATTTTCTTGTTTGGGTAAGAATATCCCATTATTAAGATTTGTTTCGTATTCGTGTACCTATTACTCGTATGTAATGAAACCAGTGTAGGTAGATAATTTTAAATATACCTAAACCTATGTATACCACCTACATAAAACAGAAAATAAGATATTTTAAGAATTAGGTATAGATATAGCATTATCTACCTGATGCTATATATTATGTGTTTGTATGTATTGTATGTATATATATAAAAGTTACACAAAAGTCTTTTCAATTTGCAAGTGCCTTCAACTTTTCTCAATATATGTATATATTTAGGTAATACCTATCGACTTGCTGATTTCTTTTTTTTTTTTTCGTTGCCATTGTTAATTTTTACAGGTAGGTACCTTTGTATGCTCTGCCCATGCCCACCCTGAATATTTAATTTTCTCAATCGATGATTTACTTCTATTCAATTTCTAAAGATTTTCTTCTTCTATATTATTAAATTCACAAGTCTATTGTCTCAATTCAGTACAATCGACCTAAAAAAAAACGAAGACCCACTTCTAGTTTGGTGTTATTGGCAGAAAAGAAGAAAAAATTGTTTTATATATACCAAAAATCGAAGATTTTGTATAAAACTGTAAATTATAGGGCTAGTTTGAATTTGTGCTCTATACTTATAAAAACTAGCCAGCGAAAACCCAATAACACTAATACGGACATAAGCGAAACTCTCATTCATTAAACGTTGAACGAACGCTCATTCACATTACAAGGAAGCTGAATCATACATAAAATATGGAATTAACAACGATATTACTAATTGAAGTCTCCCAAGTAGCAATTTGTAGTTTTAAATCGGTGATGCAACGGTTGTACAACTCTAGTTAAAAATAGCAAAAACTAAAAAGAGTTCTAATAACGTTAATAATACTTTCCACCAACTTAGCTACAAACTATTTTTTATAGAGTTGCAAGGAGGTTATTTAATCGTTCTGCTATACGGTATTTACAACGTTTCTTTGCAAATAAGTGTATTTTTGCTTTAAAAATAGTTTATATGCAACCAGGCAATATGTATGGTTAACGATGTAAACTCTATTTAAACTGAAAGTTATCTCAAAGTTTTATTAAGTAATGGTTGATTATACAACGGCTTTTCAATTCATTGAAATTAAATTATTTTGGTTAAAATTGTGTTGCTATTATAACGTTTTTAAAACGTATTCCATCTAACGCGAGATCAATTTAAGTTTCAGTGTTAAATTGCTGCTTGGCTGGTTTGTTGTGGTCATCAAGTTTTAAGTTCGGCATAGACTTTGGCTGCAATATGATTGGCATTGGTTAATCCATGTCAATTTATGGTTCAGTGTAATTCAAAAATTCCTCACCGAATTTGAGTAGTGTATAATTTTGCCACCTAGGAACAGTGCTGAAAGATTCAATCTGCATTTTGCCAAAACTGCTTTTAGGATAAGTTTGTTTAGCGTAGCACCTAGGAACTGACTCCAAGTCAGCATCGATAAGTCTGTATGAGTGCTTGGTATTATCTAGTGTTAACATAATATAACTGAATATCAACGGTAAAAAGATGGATCGAATAAGAATCAAAAACAATTGGAAGATCATTAATAAAAAGGGTAAATAATAAAGGACCAAAAAATCAAGCCATAAGGAACACCGGGAGTTACAAAAAAGAAAGAAGAGTATGGCTTTAGTCCATTTTTCATATAAAAACTTCAAAGATTTTTTAGTTTTTTTTTTTATATATATTTCCTTCTGGTTGTGGATTGCTATATAAATTATTTTTTTTAAATTCATTTATTTTAATATCAGAACACGAATTAAGTAGAATTGAAATAGAGAGTAAATAACTACGCTTAATGTTAAGAATTGTACAAACGAAGCGAGCAAAATTGTTTTGAATTTTATTTATAAAAAATGAGAGATTTATTCCAAATTGAAATGACAATTTGATTCGGACACTGTTTTCATAATTCGAAAAAATGCTGACATACAAATTTTGTAGGCTGTAAAGTGTAGTTCCCATGGCTATTGCTTTTATCCACAATATAACTTTTATTATTTTATAAAATTTATTATTCATTTTAAGTCAAAATTATTTTAGACAGTGATGGGAATGAGATAGGAAGTGTTTTCACTCTCCATTTTTCATCTATTAAAACATTACACAACATCCAATTTAGTTTATTATAATAAACGTACAAAATTAACTTGATCGAAACTCTCTTCTTCATCTTCTATATCAATTATAATTTATCTCAATTATCGTTGAAATTAATAAGCCATAACTCAAAACAATATTTTCTAACAAGTTTATTAAAAGTTGAACTTTAGTCACTTTGGTTTTCATCCCTTTATATTGCTGTCATTAATTATTTTGATACTCCATTTTTTGCTGATTCACATTTCATCTATTAATTTTATAAAGGACTTGATGATAAAATTATAAAATGTTTTATTTTTTTGAGTGGCCTATGGGGGCATTCTCCATAAAAGCATTGTAATGTAATTTTTGTATTTTAAAAAAGCTCATGGATGATATACATTAGGTACATAGGTAGCAGGCGGAATTCGTTTAAATGAAAATTAAATAATTTATTTTTAAGTTTGATTTAACTAAGTGTCTACGAAATTTAAAACAACCTTTTTCGTTTATAATTTGCATATTTTTCTAAGTGATATTTTATGAATTACGGTTTATTTTATTATATTGCTTGTTACTGATATAAAACGATTCACGAGTATGGAGATATTTTTTTCGTAACTTAATTAGGATGTATGTACAATATGTAGGTATATAAAAAAATATGAGAAATTTATGCAAATGTCTGTTTTTTGAATTTAAGTAAATTGTAAAGTATTTAAATTGTTTAAAACTAGACTAAAAGGGGGAGTAAGTAGTTGTCATATAGAATCTTATGGTATAAGGTCTGTCTGCCACGATTCTCGTCTTAATTAATTATAAAATTAAAACACACTCAAACTAATCAAGAAAAAAAAATTAACACAACAATGTGTTTCTAGTGAAATATTAGAAAAAAAACCAATTTATATACATTTCTTAATTATTTTTAACAATATAGTTTTTATTACGGCGCAAGAAAAATAAAAGAAAAATGTTGTATTTATTTTTATGTTTTTTTTCGAAAGAAATTGTGAATAAAGAGAAAAAATCGCTTACCAGATTGCAATATAAAAACATAAGCTCAAAAATAAACAAACTGTTCTTCACCACTCCAAGTGGGCACAGTAAAACCACAGTGACCCTTTGTTAATATTGGCCGAATATTGGCAGAAAAAACAAAAGGGAGACTCGCTCTGGCAACATTTTCGTGGTGTTGGTTTTTTTTTTGGGTGAAGACAGAGTTCTGTGAGTGATACTCCGAAGAACAAGTAAAACCAGATTACAATTAAAAAGTGCCTAAAGCCGAAATAACAAAAATACTCGGTAAGCAATCTTTTTTCTATTTAACATAGATTAAAATAAAAAAAAAATCATAAGTGTAATTTTTTTTATATTAACGTTTCATTTAAGCTTCATTTAGCTCGATGCTCGATCAACTAAAAATGCCGTTACAATATTATAAAGTTAAGCACAAAGCAAAGTAAACATTGCATACACTCATGCAGTTATACATACACAAAAAAATAAATAAAAAAGCTCGATCAACGTAGAATCTTTCTGGCGCAAGTAGTGCGTCGTTTAACAATCGTCATAGACAAAATTTTTCTGACGACTCATCCTCCAAAATTGAAGAGAAAATGTTGTGTGAAATCTCATCGCTCTCTTCTCCTAATGCTCAAATAACAATAAAACCTGTGTTAAGTAAATAATTTTAAAAATTTAATGTGCATATCACCAGTTTTATATTTTTTTTTAAATTAACGAACCACCCTAAAATAATAAAAATAATTTTTAGTATCCTATATGCAGAGAAAAAAAAACAAATAAAAAAATTTGTTGAAAGAAAATCTGTTCTTTCACAAACCACCACAAGGACAATAATCGCTTTAATCTTGATGGAGTGATCCTATATAAAGACGACATTCGAAATTAACATCTAACTGAAATTAATAGCTTCATTTAATATAGCAGCTCAAATCTATTTAGTTTCAAAGGTGTTGAAGTTCCAATTATTTTGTAATTGTTCTAATGGGAATCCACTTTTAACATATACGAACATTTATTGGCGTGTGGTTAAAGAACATGCGGTATTTAAATTTGTATATTCACCCAAATATATTCTGGTTAAATTCTCATTAAAGTCTTATGATGATTAATGCATCAAATTTAAAAAGATTTTCAATACAAAACAACAACAACAATATTTAAAAAAAAAAAATCGTAACGAAAAGCATCAATAATGATAGGCCACGCAATTAAACTCAAATTATCCATTTGGAAATGTTCGTAATGATAGCACGCAACCCTCCTCAAACTCAAAGGCTCTATGGATATTAGACATTCTCTCTTTCTCTCTGAACTTCATAAAATTGGAAAACATAAATATAAATGAAAATGTGCTTTTTTTTTTGTAAAATTTAATTTTGAAGAAAAGAACGAAAAAAAAAAAAAAAACGGAAGCAAACAACGCTTGTGGAATAGCTATATTGGTATAGGATAGGTGGTAGTGATGCTATTCACGCATAGAAAGCCATTGTTTATTTATGATTTCCTCCCTTTTACTGTATTGTGTGTGCGTGCTTTTCAATACAAAGTGCGTGGTTTTATTCAATGTTCAAAGCTTTTCCATCCATAACAACAAAATGTCTTATATTACGTTTGCAACTACTCCATAGGAATTATGGGTTAATTACCCACAACATAAATCATGGTTAAGCATAAATTTCTTATGATTTTTTTTTTTTGTCTTAATATTTTATTTATTTAATCAATAGTGGTACTAATTGGTATGTATACATAGTGAAATGTTATTATACATGACCCAATTGCCATATAATAGTTGATGGTATTGCGTGCCAAAGAAACCAATTCCAGATCCCTTTTAAATTTTCACATGACAAACATTTTGTATGTTTTAATGCGGTTATATAATATTGTACGTTATCTCAATTAAAGTAAAACATAATAAATGTCATATATCGTCAACAAAAATATAACAGACAAGGTCTTCCCATATTAGGTACCTACCTACATACATACATTAAAAACAAGATTTCCCGTTAGCCCCAGAATCTTATGGAAAATTATTTAATGAGGACAGATTATTGTGATTAAAGAGGGATTAGATAGTAAAAGTGACCTTTATGCCTAGATATATGTGTTAAGGTTAGGTATGTACTTTGAGAATGGCATATAACTAGTATAAAGAAGGGCTTTTATGTTTAAATCTTATATGGAGCTTAATTTACTGATTGTGATATTCTTTTATTGGGATATAATGTATGTATATATGTATATGTATTCATTGTAATAAACCAGCACCCGTAAAATCTTATATGATTACATGTAGCTTTAATTGATTTCGCAGATTTTTCGGTGTTTTTAGAGTTCCTTTTCGCAAAAAAGCATTCTTATTAATAAAAATACTTTATTTATGTATTCATTAAAGATTATCATATTAAAATGGACCAAGAAAAGAAAACAGACCACGACACTCAAAATTGCGCTCTAATCGTTCTTATTCTCTACTCTACATTTAAAAAATAGAACGAGGAACAAAAACTTGACATTCATGAAACAAAACTGAACAACTGGTTAGACGCTTTGGAAGTGAAAGATATTTGTGTTTGATTTCTATTCAAATAATATACTTCATTCCATGGCATAGATAATTTTTATTGTCAACGAAATGGAAGAAATTTGGCTTGGAGAAGTACAGTATGTTGCCAATAAACTTGTGACACTAAGTACATTTTTGAGAAAATGCTTCTATTTTTGTCATTTTTAATTGAATTTTTATGAAATTTAGGAAAAACCATTAATAATAGATTTGGATTAGAAGTAGTCGTCAACCATTTTACGTACCATTGTGTCTCTGTTCGCTCATCTTTAATTTCTTGCCATTTTAGTGAAATATTTGGTATGATTTTGACGTATATTTGCATATGTGCAGTGTTATTTTTTTTCTTTTAATAAAGTTTTTAATTATATCGGTGATTAAAGCTTGTTTGATTTGACCTACACTGCGGCCTTTACCTATTGTATAGTACTCCAGTTACATTTATCTCATGTTCAAAATGTATGGGCCTTAAAGGGTTAACTTATATTTACATAGGAATTAAAGCGGAGTCCAACGGACTCCGTTTTGCGTTTATGTTACAAAAAATTTCAATACATATACAAAATTGTTGTAAAATTTTTTTTTTTTAATTTTTTTTTTCGACATCTTATAAAACTTAAAAAAACATAAAAATACGAAAAAACCTCATGTTGAAAAAGCTTTTCGTTTAAAAGTTATTGGTCTTTTCTTCCTCAGTGGAGTCCAACGGACTTCGTTTTGCGCTTTAGGGTTAATTTCAAATCAAATGAAATATTTGTGTTTCAGTCATATTATGTGTCTGTAAATTTTGATTTTGATAATTGTCTCAATTGTTAATTGTTATCAATTACTCTAGAAGCATCATAAATTACAAAAAAAAAGAACAGTTTTTCATTATCTACAAAGTTCAAGTATGTAGCTCTTTAGGGCTAAGACTTTAAACCCCTTTTAATTTACAATATGCCTCTATTGAATTAGTTGAAATTTCAAAATCGTTTAATCCAAATTTGCACGGTTGTTTAACCGAAACAATTTCTCGCATAAAATGAACCAAACCAGAAACATGCTAATGGTACGACATTCAAATATTCGAAACACAAGGAAATCAATTTTAACCTTTTTTTTTCTTTCTCTCCTAACCAATTTCGTCTAATAAAAATATATTTGGCCATTTTGAAGTTATTTTTTGCCAAACGGAAAATCTCTTCAAATAAACGTTTATTCAGGGTGTTAAATACAACTATACAATACATACATACATACATACGAAATGGTATTTTGTTGGTTTCGAATATTTGAATCGACCCAACATAGCTTTTGGTATTTTTTCAAACTTATAACCGAAACCAATTTAATTTATTATTATTGTAATATTTTTCTCATACATACTTTGTTTGAAATTCATTTTACGAATCCCCGCTATAATGATTCCCTGGGCTAAAATATTTGGTTATAAGTACTCCCTTTGCTAATCTTATACGCAGTTAGTATTGTATCGTTATGAGGCGAGTTTTCATTTTTATGTTATGACAAACTTTTTGCAATATTTTATCTTAGCCGTAGATTGTATGGCGAGAAGAATATTTACCACCTATTCTGTTTTCTGAGTAATTTTAACAGATTTTTTTTTTTTGGTTTTTGTTTTTTTTTTCTCCCCCTAAAGTTTTAAAAGTAGGATGTCTGGCGGAATGTGTAGTTAATATCCCCAGTTGATCATAATTATAGGATAATGTTAAAGCAAAATTAATAAGTTTAAAACTTTTTTACCTACATAGCTAAAATTTAAATATAGTTAGTATATGTAGGTAGATGTCTATAGCAGTGACGACTCTGGTTGATTTGGATAGAGGAGGCAACACAAAAGCAATAACACACAATTATTTATGGTAAACAGTAAAAAGTATAATGTAAGAAGAACAAGAACAAATTTGCGAAAAAATATTTGAATTAAGTGATATTTGATTGAGTTAAAATAGAAATACAGTAAAATCTCGAAAATTCGAAAACCTCGAAAAGTCGAACACTATTTTACTTATATTAATTTATTATTTTATCTTAGTCTGTGTTTATTTTTTGTGATGTGTATTCTTTTGTCTTTTGGTATGATTTAAAACTCAGCTTTTGGTTTGACTTTATTTTCTATTTTATTTTACCGGTTAATTTTACACTTGTTATTTACTATTTCTTTAAGTAATATGTACATGTTACATGTTAGTCCGTGGACTTTTTGACCTGACACTACATTATATAACTTATAAATATTATGTATTATTATATATGTACATTGTACATACTGTGACAGTCATGTCGGATAAAATAGGGGAAAGGCATATTTTGTAAGGATTGTTTAGGATTGCTATCTAAGAAATCAATTCATTATTTTTAAACGCTAATATTTTCTGAAAATATGGACGAAAAATAAGGACAGCTGTAGGACTTAAGGTAGCCTGTTGTTCGAAATAATAGGGATGGACAATTCAAAGCTATGAAATGCACAATTTAAACCAGAAATGTGAAATAATGTGATTTTTAAAGGTATGAAGTATAGTAATAGATTTTTTTAGTTTTAATTGGGCTTTGAATTGTCCATCCTTATTATTTCGAACAACAGGCATCCTTAAGTCCTGCATCTGTCCTTATTTCCATTTTAATTTTTCGTTGCTATTTTTTGCGCAACAGGGTATCATTAAATCCTGCAGCTGCTCTTAATTCCTTTTCATATTTTCAAAAAATATTAGCGTTTGAAAATAATGAATATCTTCATAGATTTCTCAGATATCAATCCTAACAACTGGGAGAAATTACTGAATTTTGACTTTTTCATACAGAATATGCCTTACGCTTATCTTTATGTACAGCACTATATGTATATAATATGTTGTTAAAAGCCTTGAATTAGCTTAAATCTATCAATCACAGTATCACATAATCAATACAATTCTAATTGATTGTCCAAATTCTACACAATCAGGAAACTTTCATTTTTCAATACTGTTTGTAACATGACAAACGTTTTTTCATCGTTCATTGGACTATTCTAAAGTAAATTTTATTAGCAAAACATAAATTAATGTAAATTGGAATATAATACCAAAAAGGCTCCTCATAACCTTTCCTATAATATATTAGATAAGTAAAACGATGTTTTATATTCTTGGCATATTCGCAAAATTTTATTTGAAACTGGTTTCTTTCAAATTTCATTTTCTTTTTTTTTTCTTTTTTTTTCTTTTTTTTTTTTTTTTTTTTTTTTTTTTTTTTTTTTTTTTGTTTTTTTTTTTTTTTTTTTTTTTTTTTTTTTTTGTTTTTTTGTTGTTTTTATAAATTTTTAC
>JANSTT010018473.1:0-13772 GCA_026745375.1 Platyura marginata
CATTCACTTTCACTTGACATATGAAGGCGAAATGAAGCAAGTTTAAACATATTCGATACTAGAGCCACCACCGTTTAGAACGAATAATAACTCTTCAACAATCAGGTTGTCGCACCACTATAGTAGATTTTATAGAGTGGCCGCTACTTGATAACCTATCGAGCTAGCCATGGTTGTAGTTAGGTCGCCCGCCATAAAAAGGTTTCCCTACTATTTGAATTGTTTAAAATCTAAAAACAGGAAAATAACATTTATTTAGTTTTAATTTAGAATATTTACTCTGTGCTCTATTGTATCTAGTCCGAAATCCCTAGGCCTCTGTATATGGGAGCCCAATAGACATCCCTTGTTTTTCCGTATTCTGGCATGCCCATAATTTTAAATATGTACTTATAAAGCTGTTGCTTATAAAGCTGTTGCTTATAAAGCTAAATGAGTTCAGTAAATTAAATTTCAAAATCAATTCGTTAGATCTTTGGCGCCAATATTGGTTGAGTTTAAAAGTAACAAAAACTATCGACAAGGTGTAAAATATTATTTAGTACATCCACACGATTCAAATTCATTGGCAAGGTAATGTGCTGCTATAACATTTTATCGAGATTATTAGTGGGAGTTAAAAATAATTAATTTTCAATAAATTATTTGGCTGCTACTGTGGCTTCCATTTTAAAATGTTTAATTTGATGTCGTTTCATTTCACTATTATTAACAAACGATAATTGACAATCATTCCAATTGCACTTAAATTTTTTATCACCGGTGTGCCTTTTAAAATGCAGCGATAAATGATATGGTGTCACAAATGATTTATGACAAAAACTGCATGGATATGGACGCTCACCTGTAATAAATAAATTTTTCAATGATTCTCTAACATAAATTATTCGTGACGATCATTACCTGTATGTATTCGAATATGTTTTTTTAGAGCATTACTGACGGTAAATTTTTTCGGACATATTTGACACTGATATGGTCGAACGCCACTGTGCGTTCGATTGTGTGTCAGCAAATGACCTGCCTGCGCAAATCTGTAATGTTTTTCAGTAAAATAGAATCAATTTCTGATCACTAGAGCCTCAGAGAAATATTTTACCTATGTCCACAAATATTGCACACAAATGGTTTATCACCTGAATGTATTCTATTGTGATCCTTTAAGTTGCCCTGATTTAAAAAAGTCTTTCCACACGTATCGCACATGTGTTTTCGATCGTTTTTCGACTTTTTTCCTTTAATTGGGATTGGCAGGACATCTTCAATATCGTTTATTTTTTCTGACAATTCGGAATTCTCATGAATTATTCCATCATACGGTACGACATTTGATTCTTTATCTAAGATCAGAAAATTATTCAAATTCACTGATTTATCAGCATATAAGTGAGATTGAAATTCTTCTTTTTTGATCAAAACTACGTCGAAGGATGCATTTTCATTGGTTTTACTTCTATTTCTTTCCTTATTTTTTTCTTTTGGTGTTAACCAGTTTCCTACAATTTTTTTCGATAATTCTCGTCGAAGACTTTGATCAGATTGGTGAATTTTTTCTTTAAATTCAATTGCTGAATCTAGTTGATGAACACATATTGAACAAATATATTCTGGAAGTCCATCATCCGGTAATATCTGTAATATTAATTCTATTAATAAAAAATAATAATTTTCGTAAAATGTTTGAGGTTATGTTACTTTTATTGAAGAAATTGCCATTATTTTTATGGAATGATCTGAAATCTTGTGAAATATTGACAACATTGATGTTTCTAAACAAATTCGACATTTTTCGATTGTGATATTGTCCATATTGTTTGAGATATATATAAATAATGAACAATTTCACTTATATTCCAAAACTCCAAATAAATGTAAACAATAACTTTCATAACCTCCAAATGTAAATTTTTTGATTAATATAAATGTCACAAAATTAAACTACGTTCACTTCTAAAAGAGTTTCCATTTCTGCTTTTTGAAAGTGTATTTAAAATGATTATAAAAACGATTTCAATAAACGCGTGAAAGAAATTAAATCGATTAATTTGTTTTTTTTTGTTAAAATTACTGAAAACCCGAAACATTACTGTTAATTACGGTATACTTTCAATAATAATAAGGAACAGAACGACCCCAAATAATTATTGTTGCCAACTTCATACTACTTATGAGCTTGCGATTTTTGGTAGCTGTCATAAAATAAAAAGTTTTGTTTTTGCCGTTCGTCGTAAAATTTTCTTTTATCTGGGAAAATAACTACAATCAACAATGCCTGCCGAAAATCTGGAAGAACAAGGTCTAGAGAAGAATCCTAATCTGGAATTAGCTCAAATAAAGTTTTTGCTCACATTGCCGGAGCACAAAAATGACAAAGTTCTGATGGACAAATTGCTCGCAGCCATAAAACTGGAAAATATGGCTACATGGTATCTGGAGGTGTGCAAAGAATTGGACTGGCCAATTAATCAGCCAATGTACAATACAATGAAAGCAGCAAATGAACAGAAACTTGCCGAATTGGATGCGGCTATTGAGGATGCAGAAAAAAATCTAGGCGAAGGTGAGGTACGTGAGGCGAATCTTAAGAAGAGTGAATTTTTGTGTAAAATTGGCGATAAGGATGGATCTATTAGTTCGTTCCGTAAAACTTACGATAAAACAGTATCGCTAGGCCATCGATTGGATATTGTCTTTCATAATATTCGTATTGGACTATTCTATTTGGATCATGATCTTATAACGAGAAATATTGAAAAGGCTAAAACACTAATAGAGGAAGGAGGTGATTGGGATCGTAGAAATCGTTTGAAGGTCTACCAAGGTGTTTACTGTGTGGCCATTCGGGATTTCAAAAATGCTGCCAATTTCTTTTTGGACACTGTCAGTACATTCACCTCCTACGAGCTAATGGATTACGTGACATTTGTACGGTATACCGTTTATGTGGCGCTTATAAGTTTACCAAGAAATGAACTTCGTGACAAAGTTGTTAAAGGCGCTGAAATTCAGGAGGTTCTGCATTCCCTTCCAGATGTCAAAATGTATTTGTTCTCATTGTACAATTGTCTCTATTCGGATTTCTTCAAGGAACTATCCCAGGTAGAGACGAATTTACGTCAAGACTATTTGATCCATCCGCACTATCGATTCTATATAAGAGAGATGAGAATCATTGCCTATACACAACTTTTGGATTCGTATCGTTCGCTTACGCTACAGTATATGGCCGAAGCGTTTGGTGTGTCCATCGATTACATTGATGCAGAACTTTCGAGATTCATTGCTGCCGGACGTTTGCATTGTAAAGTGGATCGTGTTGGAAAGATTGTCGAGACAAATCGTCCGGATAATAAAAATTGGCAGTATCAAGCAACTATAAAGCAGGGTGATTTGTTGCTGAATCGAATTCAGAAATTGAGTCGTGTTATTAATATTTAAAAATGAATCATCATTTGAACTTTAGGATTTTTTTTGCTATTTTCAATTTCAAATAAAGAATTTTCCAAAATTTCATGTTTTTGTTCCAATTATTAAAGGTCTAAGTCTATCAGTTCGGATGGTATCTTTTGTATTATTTTGAAACATTCTCTCAGTAAGACTTTCCATCTCTATTATTTGTTCCTCAATCCTTATTAACTTTGTTTCTACAATTCGGAAACAATAGTAATATAAAACTAACTGAATGTTTAAGGCAGTAGTCTTGGAGAGTATTGTATGGTGAGTTCAATTAAAACTGAATTAGACCAATAACATCTTAAAAAGTTAATCATATTTCAATTATATTTAATCCCCGGCCCTGCTCTGCCATCAGCATCAATAGTATTGGCGATGGCAATTTTTTTTAAATCCAAAGATTTGATGTTTTTAGTTCCTGCACTTTCAGCACTAATTTTAAGCGTTATTTTTTATGTGTATTTTATTTTTCCAAAATTTCTAGATATAAACACTTTTTTAATCGCTTGGTGGAAGCAGTGACCGTTCAGAACTAATACAAGAGTATTTTTTTTTTGTTATTTAACAACGCATTGTATATTTACTGTTAAGTCCTTTTGAAATATTTTTAAACAAATGTTGAAAAAAGCCACGCTAGCATTTTGTGTTAGTATCTACTTGAAATTACTCAAGATTAGTTAGTTTTTGTGTTAGTTCGAAAAAAGGAAGAAAAAAACGAAAATTTTTTGCTCACAACGAGTTTCTAACATTTTCTAATTATTTTTGAAAAATTATACTTAACGATTGTTCATTGTCAGATTATTAAATAATCCAACAGTTTCGAACAGTTTGAGGAATTAGTGTCAATAATTGTGCTACACGTGTTTTCCTCTATTGTTCTGGAAAATTATTTTTATAAAGAAAAAGAAAATAAAGCTTAATCCAAAAAAATGTATCATCCACGGTTACAAGGTGAGAATTAAGCAAAAAAAATTACATAACAATCTATCAAATAACCGTAAAAAAAATAATTCCAGATCCCCATTCACCGTTGTCGCCAATCGTACCAATGGAGCAATCTACATTTTCATTTTCACCAAATAATATGAGCACATGCTCAATGGTGGCGGGAAAATCTCTAACGCCACTAGTCATTGAACAAAGAAGACGAAGTTTTTCTCCATATTCAAGGCAACACATTTCGCCGGCTGGTATTTCACCAATTCCAATTATTGAAGAGCCATCGTTTGAGATAAACGGCCAAGAAGTTATATCCTCACAGAGATCAAACACATCAGAGACAAATGAAAATGATACGATCAATATACAAAAGTAAGACTTGTTTTTTTTGTTTTGTTTTTGGGCTTTCTTGTTTTAAGTTTTCTTGAGATTAAAATTTATTCATTTTACGGCAGAACAAGGCACACAGAGGTAACGGTTCTTAATGAATTTGGCGAAATCGTCAAACAGGAAAATGCTCGAAAAATGGTTATAATTAAATCGCCAAGTAAACGGTCATCGTCCGGTGTTACTACCACAACGATCGTTGAGGCCATATTCAAAACCAAAACATTTGTCTCGCCAAGTACGCACGTGAATAATCTGAACAATAATTTGTCGGTGGAAACATTGCTCAGTGATGTTGGACTGAGTTGTTATCACAGTATTTTCGAAAAGGAGGAGGTAAATATTTTAAATGGAATTGACCGACTGAATAGGATTGGTCATGACCTTTAAGTTGGTGCAGTGACGTCCATTTTACTTAACATATTTTTGGAAATTTATTTAATTGTAGTCACCCCATCCCATCCCAGCTGTGTTCAACATTTTGTTTGGTTAGTTTAACACAAAATTAGAATCCAAACCAGTGATCAAAAAAAAAAAAAAAAATGAGAAATTTTGTATGGGAATGGGTAACCCACATACCAAATTACAGTTGCAAGCCCGACCCATCTTTTCCTAAATCTTCGTTGTGTTATCTCCAGTAATATTTGTAAAAAATAAGTATTAACCCTTATGTGGGTACCAAATTCGTATACCATATTGTGGCATTATGCTCTACAGACCACACAAATTTTTCTACGAGTCGACTAACAACAGATCCGTTGATCGTAAAATTTAAGACTTGTGTCTTTAATAGTTTTTTAAAAAAAGGAAGTCAAATTGTTTTTAAGTAACAAAAATACGAATTGGATACTGATCCATCCCTTTTTTAATAATTTAAACCTTCACAGTCCCCATTGAATTATGTAATTATATTTTAATCGCCATTTTAAAAATTAACCTTTTGTAGTCTTCTCTGAACCTTTATTTGATAGTATGTTAAAAAAAAGAGGGTGCTCCTCAAGGGACATAATATATTTTTAAAAAGCATTTTAATTTGAATTAGAACACGACATAACAATAACCGTATGCACTTGAAAAAAAGCGTCCCTACCCTCTCTCTCTCTCTCATGAACGAGAACACTATTTTTTTTAAAAACAACAATTTTGTTCCCATTCCTTTTCGTCCTAAAGCGTTAAAAATGATTGTGATTGGTTCTGGGAAAAAGGAACTCCTTTCAGCATATATTTGTATTTAAAAATCGTCTATGATACATTTGTACCCTTCTTTCATCTAATATAAGGCGTCTTTGAGTCAATTCTAATAATCTAGATTAGGCAACAGTTGTTAAAGCTATCACTCCGTTCCGCTCCGTTTTTAAATATTGAAAATGTCAACATAGCACGCAAATGCATAGGCTTTACGTAAGGTATGTCACAATGGTCGGAACGGTGCGTCGAGAGTTGGTAATAATTCAAATTGAACGGAATGGAACAGAACAAATAACCTCAATTTGGCTCAATTTGAGAAAATAATCACTGAAGATAAACTTTTTTAACCATTTACAATACACTCTATTCGTATTCTTTTGCTTTTAATATTATGGAACTTTGTTTATTATTTTGATAGTGTCGGAACGGAATAGATACTAAATTCAAGCAGAGCGGAACGGAACGGTGCGGTGCATTGTGCCTATAGCTATAGAAATATTTTTGAGTAATGTACGGGATAAAAATGTTAATTTAAAAATTATTCTTTAGATCGATCTTAGTCTCTTTTTAACATTGGATGATGATGAATTACAAGAAATTGGAATTGCCAATAAGAAGCATCGAGTCATCATATTAAATGTAATCGAACAATTTACGTCAGCTCCATAAGGACACACCGAGTGTTATGTCGAATCGAATATAATGTGATAGCGCTGTGTATTTTGTATGTTTTTAATTTTATTTTAATGTTATTCTAATGAAATGTTAATTCAAATTTTAATGATATGATTAATTAATTAATTAAATAAATGTTAATTTTATATGAATGTAATAAATCGATGGTTTCTTTATTACTATCCAAAGAATCTAAAATTCTAAATGTTAAAATGCGCCACTTCAACCTCTTTCTACACTAATAGATATTTTCTATTAGCATATTCATATGAAGCAGGTTTGAATTCTCCTAATGTGCAATGGAATGAGTCCTTCTCCGTAAAATTCTTATTAAAGTGAGGAAAAAAACACAAACTTATAGTTATATTATAGGAACTAAAATTGGTATAAGAATAAAGTTTGACCACAATTCCGTTAAAGTAAAAAAATTTCTCAAATCACATTTCACGAAGAACTATGGTTAATTTTGAATTTTGACAATAAATGTCTGTGTTTTTTTTCTTACACTTCGTGTCTAATATGTATGTAGATATTTTTATCCAACATAACAGTGCCGAATTAAGCCCTGTGGGGAGCCTGTAGGCTAGCGAAATCTATGGGCCCCTTCGAAAATTATCTGGTGACCTTGGTTGTATATTGAAAAAAAAAAATAAACACAATTTTTACTTATTATAAAATAAATAAACAATTGATATATTCAAAATATATACATAAACGAAAATAAAAACAATTCATTAAATTCTCGTTTACCGAGCAGCCAATATAAATAACAAAATGATTGAAACAATAGCAATCTAATTGCGCCCTCTAACCAAATTTCCCCTCTTTGTTCGTCTATATAGATTTTTGTCTTGAATCGACTTGTGAAGATTATATCGATGATTAAACTCACAAATGTGTTAAGTGCCAAATATGTAATTTTACAGTAAATTTTGTGTTTCAATGTGGTAGTCCGTCCGTAAATAGAAAGGTCGCACTCTCAACAGCATCTTGAGCCGATATTATTAATTACTCCCTTATAAAAACTGCACACCAGGCAGGTAACATGTTGAAGGCTTGGAAAATGCAGTTAACTCAATTTCACCCAACAGTCCACTTAAAACATTTGAGAGTTTACGCATCGACATTCCCGTTCGTGCAGAATATATCATCGTGTGTTATTATATGGAGCTATACGCCTTGTCCTTGTCCGATTTACTCCAAAAACAATAGAGATCTTACTCTAGGTCTACAAGACAAAGTTTCAGTTTTCTATGTAGTTTCAGCTGTTTAGCCGGAATATTGATCACGGACCAACGGACCGACCGATATGCATATTTCGAATTATAATTTCACGAGAATGGTGTTAAAAAAAAATTTATACGGTGAATATTAAGGGGTGTTACAAGAAGTTAATGTTATATAGGTTTTTGAATAAATTATTTTTTCTATATTTTCAATCAAAATTAAATCAATTTCATATTATATTGAACCGCGGGGCCCCTAAAGAGCATAGGCCTGTAGGCTACAGTCTACCAAGCCTTTAGGTTAATCCGGCACTGCACATAAATATATTTGAGACTATGTGAATTAAAAAGAAAATTTCGGACCAAGGAATTTACACCGAATCAGCAATGAATCCAAACAACATTCAATAGTCATTCAATGCGAAAACTGCAACTGTGTCCTTTCAGCCAAAAATATTGGGTGTACAAACAGAAAAGGCATAAATTCCTATTTTAAATATTCTCCATCGTCTTCATCTAATAGTGATTCAGAATCTGCAAAAAATCTAATTTTTATTATAAAATTAAAAATAGGAAAATATAACAAAAGTATAAATTTAAGAGTGCAAGTTTTATCACGGTATTTTCTTATATTTACGATGGAATCATTCCTCGGGTCCGTTTCCATGAAGCCCCTTGTCGACGATTATGATTGGCTCTGGAAGACTTTTGCGCATCTTTTTTGTGTCGATTCAATTGCGTATTAGCATCTTGTCCCTGTCCTTTTGGTTTGCCAACGACATCACTGAAAAATGGAAAATATTTAATACAAATGGAAAATTCGCTAATTGATTACTGTTAACAAACGTGGATTTCGGTGGTTTTTTATTTTGAATTTTAATATTACGATTTTTGGCCCATCGCTCCCTAATTGCTTCTGGATTTTCACAGAAATCTTTACTTCTATCCCGACCATCTGGATTGACTTCCTCCTCACTGTCATCATCGTCGTCATCGTAAAAACCATCATCCAATCCAACGGCACCGATATTTAAGGATTTTTTCATTGTATTTTTTGCCTCACTTTCGGCTAACGCCTCATAGCTATCATCATATTCATCATCATAATCATGTTCCGGCACCAATCCATATTCGGTATATCGATTTTTCATCGCTTTAATATGACTCTTATCATCCAACAGTTCCGTTAAATTTTTCGGTTCACCCGGAAAACCTTTACCAGTTTTTACCGCAACGGCTGATTTACCATTTAATGTGAACTCGTCCAAAATATTTGTGGGCAGATCATCACTATCGTTATCGTTATCATTATCATTATTATTATTATCACCATCATCATTAACATCATCATCATCATTGTTATCATTATCTATGAGCAATAATGTTTCTCCTTCTTCTAAATCGGGCGGTAGATTTCCTTCCAAAACGGCCGCAATTGCAAGCTCAGTACTTTCATACCGTGACAGTAATTTACGTACAAAATCACTGGTTAAATGTGGAAAAACATCACGGACATTTTTTACCTCAACATCATCTTCGAGCAGTGCTGCTGCTCCTTCATAATCAATTTGTTTTGGTTGTTCATGTGATTGTTTTGTTGAATTTTTAGAATTAGTTTTTTTGTGAAATTCTGTATTTTGTGATGTGTACGCTTCAACAATGAAATCGACTTTGAACATGTCTCTGATTAGGTGGAAGAATTTGTCGGTTAAGGATTTTTTTTTTGCCAAGAAACATTAAAATCTAATTAGGAGATGTCCTATTTACAGTTACCGACGAGATAGAAACAATGTTGACCTTGATTATACAATAAATATTCCTTGTAAGACTTGGCAATGGATGGTGGAAAAGCGAAAGTATTGATATAACACTGAATTTGAAGTAGCATCTGGTGATGGATATGGTGACGTTGACAGCAACATTATTCAACCTAGTTTGCATTACGAAGAGGGGAAGTATATTTAAAAGGAACTACCAGATAATTACGTACACAGACGATATTGGAATCATCTTTATAAACTACAGAACAATTGCAGTAACCCTTAAAAATGAAACAGACAAAGACTATTAGGTAGTCGATTAGATTAGATTTAGGAGAGGTTGGTCCATACAGTCCCAAAGCACCGCGATCTTTACAGATCTATTGTACTGTACCTCTAGTTTGCAATCCTTCCAGTATGGTGTTGATCCTATTTAGGAAATTAATCAACTCATTTTGGAGGTTTATCGTGATTTCCCTCAGTGAGGGATAGGCTGATCCTAGATATTGTAGTCTGCTGCGGGCTAGTGCTTTACATTCACAAAGGATGTGTTCTGCAGTCTCTTTTTCAGTATGCCATAATCTACATGTGTCGTCGGTAGTTATTCGTAGTCTGTGTAGATGTTTATTAAGCCAGCAATGACCAGTGAGGAATGCCGTCACTAGGTGACAGGTAGTAACATAAGGATACAAAGTTTGCATTTTGACAGCAAATGAATATTTGAGCGAAAGATTCCTAGAAGGATCTTTGGAGCTAGATGATTTGAAAACGGGGAATACATGAGAGCTGAACAACCGAATAGTAAGTGAGGATGTTGACAGATTTGCCAAGTCGCAACGGATTAAACGGGCAGGACATTTAATCAAAATTTATGAGGAGCGTCTACAAAGAGCATATAACAGTAAACCAGAAAAGATTGAAGTACGGAACTGGCGTACGTATGCAACGGACCGACTGTATGGAAATAGAACATTGCAAAAAAGGTCAAATAGCACACCGAAATGTAGAGCTGGAAAAGAAGAGTAGAGGAAACCTAATCTACAAATATAATCACGTTGACATTTACCATTAAAAATTTAAAAAAAGGATACAATTCCTTGCAGGCTTGTTTCAGTATGTCAATATCATTAAGCACCGGATAGATTCGTTGATAGTCAATAACAAAAACCATATCGGCTAGTGCTTCCTGAAGAAGTGCCAAAAAACTTTCGGCTGGCAAAAGGCTCTCCTTTCTGAAAATAAGAAAAAATGGGTACAAACAAAATAATTTAAAAGTTAAATAAAAAAACATCTTACGGATTACACAGAATTTTTTCCAAATACACATTCGATAAACAACGAAAACTGCCAAGCAACTCCATTCTACCCTGATCGATATATTTCAAACTATGCGCCGATGGATTAATTTGAAATATTCGCTTAAACATGGTTGGAAATGCACTGTCATATAAATTTGTTATGCTCTGTTCAAGTTTTAAATCCAAACAAATTTGACTAGCGTCTGGATATATTTCGAGCAATATATTTACGGAAGCTGCACAATCCAATGTGTAAGCGGCCAATTCATCAAGAAACAAATTTTCGTTTGCGTCGATCTGTCGTTTTATTCCTTCAAATGCTTTTTTTATGCATTCCAGTGCCTGTTTTAAATCATCTTTGTACTTTGGTTCAATGGTAAAAATCGTATTAAATAGATGGGTCAATAAGGCGCTATTTGTACGTCCGCATGCGACCATTATGTCAAACAACATCGGAACCGACATGAGAAATTTTGAATATAGCAATTCAGCTAAGTGACTTTTGGTGATCCATTCTGTCTATAGATTCACAACAACAAAAGATTAAAGATTTCTAAAATAAATAGGAATATTAATCAATCTTACTTCAGACTCTTTGTTTGTTACCATTCTACAAAGGACTCTTGCAACATTTTGTAGAATATCCGTGTATAGATTGATAATTCGTTCGTTGGATGTAACTGATGATATTGGAACGTAGAATGGCGTAGATTCTTGTAAAAACGATATAATCGATATAATACAACCAGGATCATAGACCATGTATGACCAAAATCTGAAAAAGAAAATTTAAGTCAATTATCTAATAATTTAAATTTAGGCTTTTTCCGCAGTAGAAAAGAGAAAAATTTGTTGTAAAAAGTTTACGTTCAAATTGTGGTCGTGGCATTAGTGTAGTGACAATGGTCAAAAAAAGCTATTCAAACCCGATAAGAATAGTCTTAGATTCTTTATAGGACTCCCAATGGGAAACTGCCGATTATGAAATTGAAACAAAAATTATTTTATGTGAATGTAGCGCATTTGGCTAATATTTTGCTACCCCTGTCATAAAGAATACAAAGCATGAATACATTAACTCCTTGAACGAACTTCCAGCCATTCTATTAGAAATGACCAAAATTCATTGAGCATTAGTAAGAACATTTAAATAAATTCCAAAAAGGGTCTGAACACATTGCAAGAGGATTTTTGGCTTAAAAATTCTCTTAAAAATCTATACCAAGATGAACAATTTGTGGTCAACAATAAATGGTGCTGATGATCATTGATCAACTCAAATGTATGTGATGCATTGTGGAGAAATTAGTGACCGAAGAAGATCCTTAAATAAGGAAATATCTGCCGAAGTCTTATAGTCACAGTGAAGAGAAGCGACTGAGATAAATATAAATTTTGGGAATGAGGTCCTACACATACAGTCTAAATCTTTACCAAAAAACCAAACATGTTATTAAAAAGGTGTACTATTTATTCCACCGAAGTAACGATCAGTTGCAACAGTATTACCCTAACTTTGCCATAACCGTTCAACTATTTACCTAGTTCTTTGAAAATGAAGACTTCATTTTAATCCTAATGATACGCTATATTTAACATGACGTTTTCATAATTTACTGCTAATTTGATAATTACAGATGATTGGCAAGAATGTTAGGAGTAAAGAGAACAAGAAAAAAAACTAAACCCACGATAAGAAACACTCACAAGTGTTCATAATCAAACCAGTGGTGTATTGGTAAAAGTTCTATGAGTGGTTAGAATCACCATGTATTGTGGTGTATTTATATTGTTGTATTGTGATTGTCCGAAAAGATTTGGCTTAGTTGATTAGTAAATATTTGTTGGGCATCAAAATCATTGGCGCAAAATAATACATTCAAGCACAGAGTTTATTTTTTGTAACTAAGACTATACTTAAGTGTGCCTACTACAAATTTGGTAATGTTTGCTTCATTAATGCAAAAAAACCCAAACTATGTATTATTGTCAACCGTTAAATTATTAGTTAGCTAAATACGCAGCATGTCAAACACGATCAACAATAAATATTTGATTAATGATTAATGATACTTCAAGAATATAATAACACAGTGATTTGCATCTTTTTCACTGTACAGATTAGTTTTTTGTCATCATTACACTGTACATACTGTTGGTGTACAGATAATTTAAAATCATTTTTTACAATAATGATCATCAAAACGTATCATTTATAATTAAATGTGATGCTACAACTGTAACCATACATATACATACATTAATACATACATTCATTAATTGTTAAAGATTTCAAACCTAATGCCGAATTTCAGAATTGTCAATATTTGGGATCATCAAAATTACAAATGAGTTACATTTTGAAACTTTGGTTACGAACTAGTTTTACTCCGATTGGTTATAATTTGTGATGAAGAGATTAAACCAGGATTCTAATTTGCAATTGTCCATTTGTCAAAAGTTACAAATGAGTTGTAACAAGGTTTTCTTGCAGATGAATGGATAATTTTAAACATAAAATCAAAATGTTGCTAACAAAAATTATATTCACAAATAACGCTTAGTAAAATATGAGTGATATTCTTGTTTACCTTAACGTAATGATTAGATTGACTTAGCATTTTCTATAAAAGATATAAAATTGAAGAAATAACTGAACCCGAGTTCTTTGAAGAAAATATATCTGTGGGTGATGTACACAAAAATAAAAAATGCGAGGAATTTATTTTGAAAATTTAACTTCAGATCTTATAGCATTGTTAGTGATTGGTGTTGTTGCAGCATATTTCTACATTAGAAATGTGTTCAGTTATTGGGAAAAACGCGGAATTAAATATGTTCAACCA
>JANSTT010018474.1:0-13772 GCA_026745375.1 Platyura marginata
GTTTAAAACGAATAATAACTCTTCAACAATCAGGTTGTCGCACCACTATAGTAGATTTTATAGAGTGGCCGCTACTTACACTTATACAGTAGGTACATTAAACCACCGCCATCTTGAAAATACCAGGCCATGCTGTAGACAATATTTTTGTCGTAGTAAATAAAGAAATTGGTCTCACAACGAAAAAAGGCTTCTAAAAAAAAGGTTTTTTTTCAATTTCTCCGGGATTTTTATGGGACTTTGACCAAATGATAAAAGAATATTTCAGGAACATATTCTGAAAAACTCAGCTTTCTAACAGTTTCTTCCGGGGTTTTATACGTTAAAGTCTAACCCTATTGCACTATAAAAAATCCAATATTTGTCTCTAAAACGAATACGTCACCGTTTCTACAGCACGGCCTGATAATTTAAGATGGCGGTGATTTAACCGATGTGACAAATACACAAAATTGCTTGGCATTAGAAAACGTGTGTGTGGTTTTGCTGAAACATGTAGCACAAACATGTCAAAATAAATATTTGATATGTTAATATTGTTAAAATTCAAGATTAACTATATTGATTGATGACATAATGAAGGGATTAGCACATTAATGGTGACAAGATTAGCGTTAAAATTTTGATTCATCATTTTTTCTGTCTTTCTACTATATGCATTATTAGTAGGTACATTTTTCTATACTAAACAATATAATTCCCCTAAGCGTATATTCCATGACAATGTATAATTACTGAGAGTAATATATTAACATAAAGCTTTTCGATTTTTGAGTGAGAGTTTGAGTGTGACTCATAAAATTAACAATTTCCCTACAATTATATAGGTGCATATGAAAGTAGTTAAGTAGTATGCAGATACTTGAGTTTTTTTGAATTACCTTACCATTGGCGTGCAAAGTCTCCTTTTGTAGGATCTTCTGAAGTGATTTCATTATATATACAAAAAATTATACACTTTCAAAATTTGCCTTAAAAAACATCATAACTTCATATAGTACTTAATATAAAATCGATTAATCAATATGAAAATACTAACTTGATTGATAAAGATTTTTTGGCTCATCAAACTTTGTAGTTAGTCTGTTATAAAAGCAGAACGATCAATTTTGTACTCTCTTTCTCCTATTGGTTCAAAAAAGTTCTACTTTAAACCCAAACGACAACGCATATTTCGATGTGTGATATTTTTTACACATTGCTAATATTTCTATTTATTATGTATGTATGTATGTGGTTCTGTTGCAAAGGAGAACAAAATGTAAACCGAGAGGAGAATATTCTGCATTTCGATTGAGGTTAAAGCTCTCTATCTATACTTACTGTGTACAGCTGTTTAACTACGATATTACAGATGCAGATGGTTCTTCTTTTTATGTAGAGCCTGTCGAAATTTTTAGTATCGCCATTTTTTAGGAATTATTGTCTATTTAATTAAAAAAAAAAAAAATTAAAGGTAATTTTGCCATAGCTATAACTGGGTGTTCTCTGAACAACTAGAACATACCATGTGCACGCCAATGATACCTACATATTTTTGTTTGAAGTAACACCGTATGTAGTTTAATTGGATTGTTAATAATTAACGATCATCTACCAGTCTACACATTACAGGAAATCAGGACGACTGATGGGTTTTTTTTTGTCTATGCCCGTATACTCCGAAATTTGCAGTTGAAACTATTTGCTCAACTTAATGATTAAACACCAAAACACATATTTGATTACAATTTTATTTTTAAGCTTTTTTCCCTTATAGATTTTATTTTTACAAAAAAGTTTTTAATAAAATCATCGAATTTTTTGTAGTAAAATGTAGAAAAAAAGAAAATCAAATTTGACATGAAATTATGTCTTTTTGGGTGTGTTATTCAAAAAAGTTAAAAATCCATCAGTCGCCTATGCATTATAGAACATTCGAAAATTATTAGTATCACCAATAAATATTAGAAACAATAATGGATAAAATGATACCTGAGGTGCACCATTTTGCTACAAATTTATTTTACCTAATATCGAATGAAGAGAGGGCACTTTGTTGAAATTAAATTCTGTATACAACGCAATCAATTATTGTTCGTCTTTAAATTGTATTATTTTTTTTTGGAATTTTTAAAAATCTACAGAAACAATTTCACTAACTGCCAACCGTACTGAAAGTAAATAAAACTTTATATTGTACATATAAAATATATATGTATGTACATATATGTATGCTACCCTTGCTTCGCGGTTTTTACCTATGCAATATACAAATAATAGAAAGAGTGCTGCTGATGAAGGGAAACCCAATACATATTGTAATTTGCACTTTTTAATTTGAAGTTCAGGTGAAATTGAGACTTTTCTGCTTCGTTCGCTAATGAGATTTGTTATATTAAAGTAAAATAAATTAGGTACCTACGTATGTATACGCGATAAACAACAATAATATTATGTTTTCAATCAAAATTAGAGTATACCTGTTAGAGTTTTTGGTGAATATATCATATATCGCAGATCGCTTAATTGCAAACAAAAACGAAGTTAATGGCACCACATGAAATCAAAGAAGTTATCTTAATTAATAAAATTCCTATTTGTATTATATTTCACCGATAATTTGATATTTATCCTTATAGTGTATCTGTATGTATAGTTAAACGCAATAATAATAGCATAATAAGCGTATGCTGGTAATTTAATACATACAACTTAAAACGGTATAATTCTATGGTCACTTGCCAGAACCGCTCAAGTCTTAACAAGGAAAAATGACCATAAATAAAGAAGACTTAAGCCTTTCTGGTAAATAGCCACATAATTTATAAAAAATATGGAAGTCACAATTAACTCGAAAAGAATTCGTGTATTAGCGAAAGTCTACCGTAGCCTAGCAAATTTTTAACACTGCAATTATTATCCCAAAAATGGTATACTCACCCTGTGAATATTTTACCACAAGCCTCTAATAAAAAATCGTGTGATTAAAAAAATATCCTGTAAATGATTGGCCCAACGCTCTCTCAGCTCAAAGTATAATATCAAATGACGCCACTGGGAGAAACTTAGATAATTTTGTGTGACACCGCTAATTAGGTGATTATAAATCGCAAATATTTTACGGATAATCTACTAAGCACCCCAAAGTTTTGGGCCTCTCTTCGCCTGTATGGAATTTTTTGAAGAGTAATCTAAAGAGGGTAGTTTATTATTTAGTTTATCCAACATCTACATCAATCCTGAATTCAGTAAGTAGCATTTTAACCAAAACCTTCTTATAACGTTCTTTGAAAAAAGGTCGGCATTTTGTTTGTTTTTTTGTATTAAATACTAATATAAAAAAGCAACCCGACCTTTTTTAATCAACTTTAAATAACTCTTAAACTTATTTATGATGGAAGGATTTATTTTTGGTGTCTTTTTTTTAATCACGCAACTACACCCATAAAAATATTTATTCTTATTAAGAAATATTTTCTCTTACAGCGTTAATAAGATTTAAGAATTTATTGTTGAATTTCGGCCAACAAAAATGTTTCTCCGATTAACCAAAATCGATTGTTGATTGAGATATTTAGTTTTTAGTTTACCATAATTTGGTTAGTATTGATGACTTTTTTTTGATATGCTAAATTTTTGTTAATAACATAAAAACTCTAATTTTTACAATATGACGAATATTGTTAAAGTTAAGTAACAAAGTTTGGGTAACAAAAATGATTTCTTTAAATTGACAAAATTCTATTGGAATTATAACCAAAATTAACAAAAATTTCTTTAATATAACAAAAATTATGTACAGCGATACTCAAAGTGTGTTCCGCCAAAAAATTCAGGGGTTCCGCGTAAAAGTCTTGACCCTCCAAATATTATACTAAATATATGTACTGTACATAAATATTGAGTGCGGAGTTTGTTACCACTGCTTTTTTCCATATTGGAAAGCTTGCTCCCCTTACTGTCTTTTCTTCCCGATTCCGAGGGTATTAAAAGCAGTGGATTGAATTTTTAATTTTTTTGTTTTTTTTTGCACAAATTGTAGACTTAGCAATACCACCGTATTTTTTGCTAAATTTGTTACACTTACACCTTTTTTAATTTCAGACAATATTAAACACTTTTTTTCAATCGTTAAAACAATCGAATTTTTTCTTCTAATCATTTTGCATCCTTCGTCCTGTTCATATCATTTTCAACTGGCAAAAATCTTACACAATTACTTTATTAATATGCCAAATATTTTCTAAGAAAAGTAACAGACGATGACAAAACCCCTCTCAACAATAACAACCAGTTATTTATGTGAAGTCAGTTTTTCCAAGTATTCTGCGACAAAAAGTAATTATTAAGAAAGATTAAGGGTTCCACAATCTTAGGAAAATTTTCTGAGTATTCCGCGACCAAAATAGTTTGGGGGTAACCCTGCTATAGACAAAATGAATTTTATCAGTGGCGAAGCGTGAGAATTATTGATACCATCATCATAAGAGTATTTAAAAAAAAAAAAAAACTTACGCCATTTTGATGAAAGAAATTTGGTGAGGTCCCGAACATCTTAATCGTTTTTTCGGCGTTTTTTTTTTAAAGTGTGACATATTTTTGAACTTTCTTACTACTGAAGATATGATTTTGAAACTTTGTGTATTTTTATATTATTTAGAATTTCTAACATTTTTTGCCAAATTATATTTTTAACCATTTTGAACATAAAAAAGAGTTAATCAAAATATTTATTTTTTTTCATCATCCTACAATTTGACTTTTCACTTTACTTTTCCACAAGATCTCTAATAATATCTTTAATACAGAGCTATTTTATTATGAAATATCCTTTTAAATGTTAATTAAGTCTCAATGCCTTCTCAATATTGGAATTTCTAGCAATCTTGAAACTTTATAATTTTTTGTAAAATAAAAAAAAATAAAAAAAACCCCAAAATACTGCTGACGAATAAATTGATCAAAAAAAGCCAAAACAAAAAGTTTGGAATGTCATTCTTCATCTGACTGAACATGGACAAACACTTTGAATAATTTCTATATATTTTTCTTTTCTTTTATAGAATTTTTCCGAATTTGGTTAACTTAAAAAATCGACTTTATTTATTACATTTCGGGGGGAAACGTACCAACAGACAGAAAAGTTTACAAATATTTATTATTCTCAGAGGTCAATTTTAAAATTAAGACAAGAGCGGCTTACACCATCTCTCCGGTTATATATATGTTTTGCAAGGTTTAGCAGAGGGGTTTCAACATGATTGTTTTTTTAACATATATATATATATATATATATATATATATATATATATATATACACGTATATACTGTGGCAGGACTAAAGGAATATATTTGGGTGTGCTTTTAAAAGAAAATTGATTTGATTTATTTATTTTTTGTCTGGGCCGTAGAACTTAGAACTTGATGAATGGCCATATAATTAATTTTTGGAATAAAATTACAGCCAATTCTATGAATGAAGATTAAATTAATTCTAAAAAAATTGGATATATTATAAGGGAGAATTTGTTTTCCCCTAATTTATGTAAACATTTAATTGTTTTAGCTAGGTAAATCTTTATCTTAAATTATTATTTGTTATTAGTTTTTATACCATTTAGACCATTGTGATTATTGTTTAAATAATTTCTAAAGCTAAGATTCACAATTCATTTGTAGTAAGTGCTATTCTTACTCAACCAATAATCACTATCACAATCAAAACCCTAACAACATTTTGATGGGAGATTCGAATGGAAATTCCAACTATTATAAGGATTCTTTTCTATTTTTATCGGAAATCCAACTTGGAATATTCTATGGAATCTTCATACTTTTATTCCATCATCCAAGTAGGAATTACTAGTGGAATTTCTGATTACTTTTTCCAACGAACAATGAATAATGAAATTATTTCATTTGCTTCATCTTTCTGTCATTTTCATCATTTTCTACATTCACCTTCTTCATTCATCTTCTTCATTCATCTTCTTCATTCATCTTCTTCATTCATCTTCTTCATTCATCTTCTTCATTCATCTTCTTCATCTTCTTCACTTTCTTTACCTTCTTTATCTGCTTCACTTTCTTTACCTTCTTCATCTGCTTCACTTTCTTTACCTTCTTCATCTGCTTCACTTTCTTTACCTTCTTCATCTTCTTCACTTTCTTTACCTTTTTCATCTGCTTCTTAATACTAAAGATATGATTTTGAAACTTTGTATTTTTATATTATTTAGAATTTCTAACATTTTTTTTTTGTGCAAATAAAATGTTTTAATTGAATCCCGTCAGTTTTAAGAGAGAATTGTTCATGACGAAACTGGCCACAACTTTGACAATCGATCTTTTCTTCAGATTTTTCTCGTCTATTTATTTTCAATATCTTACAGATATTGTATGTAGATGATTTGAAGGTCTCTCATATTCGTATAAAATCTTAAATCTGAACAGAAGCCATCAATTCAATGTCCATTTTGCGTAGGTATATACAAAGATGACTAAATGAAATTAAAAGAAAAATGAACTCAAATATCCACATTTTTTTTTTAACCTTTTCTTTGTGCTTTTCAACAATAAATGATGTACAAAAAGAAGAAGAAGAAGAAAAAAACAAAACCTCACAAAAATACATCTGACTAAAAGTAACATGACTCCAATTTGTATTTCCAAAGAAAAAGATACTTTAAAAGGATATTATTCTATTGCAACGCAATATTTTCCATTTTCTTTATCCAAATTTTTGTTTTGTTTGTTTTTTTTTTTTATTTTTCTTGTTTTGATTGATTGACATGTTGTATTCAGTTTTTATCAAAAGTGGATATATTTAGATACCGAGTACATACATCCATACATATCTCTATATCTTTATGTCGTAAAATAATTTTGCTTCTTATATTGGCAAAGAAAAATCTACTTTTTCTTCGTCTTTTCTATCTTTGAGAAAATAACAAGTTGATTTTCTTGTTTCATTATATCGATTGGTTGGGCGTTGTTGTGTTATTGTTTGATTCAAATATTGAAGTTTTTCTAGCAATTTCAGCTTTCTTCTTTTTCATTTATGTGTGGGATTTTTATTTTAAGAAACATAAATTATACAAATACATACGGTTGTAGGGGAGAGTGGGAGTATAAAGACGATTGGATTTTTTGTTGCTTTAATTATCCTTTATTAGAAAAAATCAAACAATTCAATATATTGTTTCTTTACTGAAGCAAAGCTTAAACCTCCTTAAACGTCTTCCTTTAGTTCAGAATATTGAATTACAACTTATTTAATAAATCTTCTTCTTTTATATGATTAACCAAATATACCAGAGATATTTAATCATGTTCCCATGTACATAGTTTTTATTTATTGTGAATGTTTTAAATATAGCGGCATGTTATAATTTTTTTTAAATTCGGGACAGATTGCCTAGTTACTAATAAATCATTACTTATTAGTTTTGCAGGTGATTACGACGTTTTGGCAAATAATTTTGGTCTAAAACTATTTTGTAAAAATATATTTTTTGTTTTTGATATTAATTAAGAATCGTATCATCAAAAATGTAGAAAAAACTGTTTCATTACATCCCCACTCTCCCCTACATATATGTATATCGAATTTTTTACCGGAAATTGTCACAACAGAATAACAACAATGAAACATTTTAAAAGAAAAATGCTGTACACATTTAAATTTAAACGTAATCAATAGTACAATAACTTTATGTTGAACCTAGTATAGGGTAAACACTATCTATTCGTCATTAAAAATAATATGTATGTATGTATGGTGTTTACTTACTTCCCCTTTACCACACTCTTTTTCAATCTTCTGATCGATTATCTAAAATGTTCCGGTTTCAACATACAAGGAGTACATCGGCAAATGGTTTTTTTTCTGTTGAAATAGAATATTCAATGTGCCTATTGTACGAGTACTATCCCGTCTCCATAACCAGGGTAATGTACCGACGGTAATTTACTGTTATAATGGAAACGATCAAAAGTACATTACCGCTGTCAAAGAAGGTCTGATCAGACATTACCGTCGGTAAACCAAAAAATATGGGTAACTATGACATAAATTGACAGAATCGAATAAATTATGAATAATTCTGAATAAAATGGAATATGTAAAACAATAGAAGAAACAATTTGTCTTCTAAATAAAATATTTTCCATATAATTAATGAAAAAACTTTTATATTTTCTATTTTTACTTATTAAAAAGAAAGAAAATAAAAAATTTCTCAAAATTATTGTTACAATTTTGACATTTGACAGCTACCATTACCCGCGATGTACAATTTCTCATGGAAACGCGGTACAGTAAATTACCGCTATGGATGGGATATATGGTGGAGAAAATGTCAATGTGTGACATACACGCGATAAAATTTTCACACATTTTGATATTATGACGTTTTTTTTTTTTTTTTTTTTTTGGTTCTACGGGAACTGATGTGTTTCCACTATGGAGAAAAGAATCCTTGTCTTTATCACATTAATAATCGAGTAAAGAATAGAATATGAAGAAAAACCTTGCCTTCATCAAATTGATAATTGTGTAAAGGAGTCCTTGTTCTCCTTGTCTTATATTTTATTTGACTCAAATTATACTCGTAAGTATTAAAAGACAGACTTTGGAAAGAGTCAACGTTTCTTAAATTCTTATTATAGTTAAATGAAAATTATGTACTGCGCCAGTCCAAACAGATTTGACTGCAAGAATTAGAATCATTAAAAAGTATCGAAAATTCTAACAAAGATAAATTAATTAAAATTAATTAAACTAAAAACACAGTTATAAAAATTTGTAACAATTAAATATTAACAAGTCTCACCACACCACTAACTTACAGAATGTATCCACTAAAACCGTTTAAAACATAGATAATTTATATTGTAACTTTATTTCTGAAAGGGGAACATCTTTTTCTTTGTTGGAACTGGAATGTGTAGACATTTATAGAGGTATACCATCATCTAATAATTAAGTACATACTAAGAAATAACAAGTTCAAAGTTTCTTTTCAAAAAGTTTTTCTATTATTTCATTCACAAGAAATGTTCAAAGAAAATCCTGTGAAATAATGATGAATACATAATGTTTGTGTCAGAAGTTGGTATAGAATTTCGTTGAAGAGAAAAGTCAATTTTGCCGAAACACTTAAATGAATTGCTTGCTATATCAATCTCTTAAAATATGTTTTTTTTTTTTTTTGGAAAGTAATACGAAATCTCTCCATTAAAACGACTGTTCTACATTATTAGTGGTCTATGTAAATCTTCCTTTGTCCATTTATGCACAAATATTTTTAAGTATGTTCGCCCGTATTCATAGAATTTAACTACTATAACAATAGTAACCGTGTGTAACACAGTAAACTCTGCCTGTTACACAAAGGAAATGGAAAAAATATAAGCAAGGAACATCTGTTTTTTTTTTTGTTTTTTTAAGGACTCTCCTTCCCTTTTCTCCGAAAATGTAAACAACTTACGTAAACCAAACTCAGAAAAACAATGTATTTAGGTCAACGGTTTTCTTTTTTCTTTCTTTTTCTTTTCTTTTTTTTTTCTTTTGTAGAAGAACGTTTAGAAAGCTATTGCGTAATAATTAGCAAACAGATTTTGTTATACAAACGTCTAACTTTCAATTTAACTTAAAAATGTAATGCAATGCAATTTTAATAGCACTGTAGTAAATGGTGCTCCGCCCGTACATGGTGTAGGGGTTGGTAAGACTAAGAAAAAGAGAAAGCACCAGACAAATTTTGTTTCCGAGTAAAAATAGTAAAAAGTCCCTACAGCCGAATATATATGACGAAAATGCACGAGGAGGAGTTTAGGTTCCACAAAAATGCCGCGTTATACAAATCGCGTTATACGAGTCAAGGAGCCCATACAAAAAGTAGGGTTATGTTTCAAATGTAATAAAAACGCTATTTTTGCAATTAATAAAAAAATTTCAGTTGACTTTGAAAGGTTTTCAATGAACTCTTTCAGGTGAGTTTGAATGGTTTTCAATTAATCCGACTAATTCCCAAACTTGATACTAAAAAGCTTCGTATAAATTATGTAATTCTAGTGTAAAGAATATTTTAAGCGAAAAAATCAATATTTGGAAATTTACAAGACCGCGTTATATGAAACTGCAACCACGTTGTACAAGGGATGTCGACATTTTCAAAACCGCGTTATATAAGTATCGCGTTATCCGAGAATTAGCTGTATTTTTCTATTTTTTAGTGTCTATTTTCCATTTTTTAACTGTCTAAACATTAGGGTGGATCGCTTTTTAAAAACTGAGATTTGCCAAAGCCCTGGGGCCGGAAAACTTGTGTTATTGCCTAAAAATCTTAAGTTTAAAATTTTGTGCAAAAAAAGAATTATGTTTGATGGTCCCGCGACCCGTTTAAAGGTCAAAATTTGGTAGTTTTTTCAGTTTTTGACTTATACAACGAACAATTTTAGCTGAATTTGATGCGATTTTCAAAAAATTTATAAAAAAATGACTTTTTTTATTATTTTTTGTTTGTTGGTATATTTGTTTATTTATTTTTTATTTATTTATTCTGAATCAAGAATTTTTATAGATTGATAAAGTAAGTTGAATAATAATCTGAAAATCATGAATTTTTATATTTAAGTCTATTTAAATAATTGTAATATAAACAAAACATAGACATGTTACATATCATTTTAAAGGTAATTTAATAACCTATAACTACCAATTTTTGACCTTTAAACGGGTCGCGGGACCATCAAATATAATTTTTTTTGCACAAAATTTTAAACTTAGGATTTTTAGCCTATAACACAAGTTTTCCGGCCCCAGGCCTTTGGCAAATCTCAAATCCAAAAATCTCCATACAAAAATAATTATAACGAAAACGAAAAATCATGGACACATCAATACCCTTTGAAACGTCATACACTTATATGTGTGAAATTTATCTCACCATATTTTCTTTGCAATTTAATGTTGTCTAGACCGTCTCTCCGCCCCTCATAAAACATACTAAACATTGTTATATTGTCTATAATCTATAAATTTAACTAAATTGTCTGTTATAAATACCAATAATAATAAACCGAAAACACTCGTATAAATTTGATTGCTACATACTTTAAGATATAAAATTTTGTAATGAAAAATAACTAAGTCAAAATAACATTTGATAAAAGGATACAGGACTTTAATAACATTATTCGAATATCTTTTATGTGTATATCGTAAAATGGGGAAAAATAATAAAAGAAAAAAAAGAATTTCCTCCATTTTCATTTTATTAAAATTCATTGTTATTAATATGTAGAAAAACACTCAGTAGAAATAAATACAAAATATGGTGGATGCTGGATCCTGGATGGTTAGGTAAATATAAATAAAAATTCTAAAATTATGATGTTGTTTTGTATCCAGTATCCTTTTTTTTATATATGTATATACATGGGTATATATGTATGTATAGGTACCTATAGGTGAACAGTAGAATAAGGAGTTCATTGTGTTAAGTGAGTACAGGGTTACAGGGTGTGTAACGAGACAGCAGTGGTTTTTAGTAAAAGAGTAGATAGGGGACCGAAAATGCAACAATAAAAATCATAATAACTCTTGAACTATTACAAAAGGTATCTGTCCAACAACACGGTATCCGACAACACGGTTTTACTCGTAACACGAAAACAAAATTCTCGTATAACACGATAAACTATAGCTGGCCGTTTCACTATAACACGAAATTGCAAAAATGTATGTATTTACTTGTTCTTAGTCTCCTACAACACGGTTTTCCGTACAACACGTAATTATGTTTGAACGTATCTACCGTATTAGTGGAGGGATACCTGTAGTTTTTGTTATTTGTCACCGTCTAAAATTTTGTCGCTACCGTCCCTGTCCATCTTAACTATCAAAAGAGAAAATCGCCTTTAAAAGACAACGAGACACATATTCAGTTGAGGTTGGGTAACATGATGGATGGATTGATGAAAAGGAAAAAGTGAACTTCTCTCGTTTGACCATCAGCGACTTTCTCTCTCTCTCTCTCTCTCTCTCTCTCTCCACCACACTACAGCCAGCCGTCGTTCTTGTTCTTTGGTTATGCACCAGGTCTCAGAACTGTACCAGATTTCAGTGCCAGATCACCATAACATAAGAGAGTAGCCAATTTGATGGGAAAAAGACTAGAAAAATTTTTACAGGGTGGTTTTCACAATTTTTTCTGGAGTATTGCTAAAGATTTTTTTTGGTAACTAATTATTGATGAACTCTGTTAGCCCCCCTATAGTAAAAACTTTGAGCTTTTATTTGAAAGGTAACTTAAAATACAGAGTGGTTCAAAATTAATGAGCTTGAAAATGGCTCTATCTCCTAAACACGGTTGATATTTCCCCAACCTCTTCGATGCGAGAATTTTTGTTGTTCCATTTTACCATTTCTCCTAAAAACGACCCGCTAACGTTACACCCTGTATATAACACAACAGCATATAAATTCGGATATGTTTGTTTGAAGACCTTTTCCTAAATTGTGTGGTGATGTTTTGATTGGATTTTATAAAAACATTTACACTAATTGGGGTTTTTGAAAACATTAACCCCCACCCACATTTTATTAAAGTTCATAATTGAAATGTAAATTTTCGGGGTTTTTTTTTTTTTTGGAAAAATACCGGAAATGCGAAAAATGTTTTATACATTTGCGATAAATGTATTTGTGAATTTAACCCAGAGCAGGGTAAAATTAATTTTTGTTTTTTTTTTGTTCTGTTCTATTCTTATGATGGAATATTAAATCTCTACAAACAATTTCAATTTGTATTGTTGAATATGATTTAGAAAGACAACAACATGGATGGATGGATGTACGTATATATGTATGGGTTAGTAAAATAGATATGTAAAATAGTCAAATGCAAATTAAATCTCTGGCTGGAAATTTCTAACAATTAAATAACAAAAATATGGCCGCTTAGTATATAAATTTTGACAGATTTGACAGAAAAGCTTCAGCTAGATATGTACCTGTTTGAAGAATTTTCATATTTTACACAGGGTGTCCAGTGCAGATGACCACTACATACATAACTTGGTGAGGTACAAAACTTTCATCCTAGCAAGACGAACTTTTAGATTTTAGTGAACGTAATGGATGGACGTCACTACATAATTTTATTGTTGCTTGGCTAATACCAATTAGCAGAATGATCAATGGAAAATGGAACGCATCCAAGGTAATGAAAAAATAAAAATACCATTCAATATTAATTTAAATTAATAAAAGAATATTTTCTATAGTAGAGCATTTGGTGACTTACAGAATACAAAATCTACTGAATAAATTGCACTGGAAGTACCAAAATTGGATCAGAAATACCAACAACATAAAAAAGAACAAAAACTTTTTAAATATTTATATTAAATTTATTGTTAATTATTTTATTGGAAAATCTTTGCAATAAATCCAAATCAAATGGACCAAGTCCAATGTTTCTATTATTTTCTCCACAGCAAAGATCTACCAGAATCAACGCTTCAAACATTAGAAGCTTTTCCGGTAAAGATCTATAAGATTCAACAATATCGGAAAACTGATCGAGTCAATTTAAATAAACATTTAAAAATCCTTTTTGAAATCAGTTTTTTAAAATTCGTTAAATGAAGGAATATCATAAAAATGATAACGCCATTAGAACGGCCATCCCTTAAAAACCCCACATACCAATTTTCATGAAAATATCTCGATAAATAAGGATTTTCCAAAAACCGATTTCAAAACGGTACATGCAGCGCCA
>JANSTT010018475.1:0-13767 GCA_026745375.1 Platyura marginata
GTTGCGTTCGCGTCATTTTTGCGTTCATGTGCCTCAGAAATTACGATTTGACTTTGTTTTGGAAATCCGGACAATTCAATAATTCGGACAGGCTCTGGTTTCTAATTGTCCGAATTATCGCGACACCACTGTATATATATATATATCTATGCTTAAAGTTAACCATCAAAATAAATCAAACTTTCATTTTAATTTATTTGTAATCTCAAAAAATTTATAAAATCAATTATCATTGCTGACTGCTCATAGACCCCATAACAATGTCCGTACGTAAATATAATAAAATGGAAATGACACAATCTTTATACTTAATAAACACATAAGGAAAAAGTAAAAATTATTTTTTTAATGAAATCAGTTGCTATATTACCTACTAGTCATACTCATCAGAATGCTGAACGTATATAGTCAACAATCAAGGTATTTCCAAATGATTTAATAAAAAAGAAAAAAAAAAATTAAAGAATGATGATGATTGTTGGGATGATATAACTTTAATGCTATAAAGCTTGAAAACATTTTTAATCAATGACTTATCTTTATATCATCTTTATGTTGTTATTTTCAGAAAAAATTGCATTTTATATGATTTGGCCTTACGTCAATTTTATATATAAAATAAAATCTGTATTATTGCCGGTGTTTTGTTATTGTTGTTGTTAGTTTTTTTTTTTTTTTTTACTCAATGAAAAAGATGATGTTTTATCGAAATTAATAGTTTTTTATTAGTTTTGTACAAATTATCTATAAATGTAACCTTGGCCAGTGTTTGTGTAGAGAATTTTATTCTTTATGGAATGGTGGTAAAAAATTGTTTTTAACTTGTAAAAACCATTATCAATAAATTATTGCTAAAGTTAGGGATGTCAAAAAAAAAAATAAAAAATACGAATAGCTTATGTTAATTTATTACTATCCAACAAAAAAAAATAACAAATATTTTGATAGTTAAATTTTTTTGTCTCAAAATATTTAAAAATATAATTTTTATTATGATATAAACAAAAAATCAATTGAATAAAATTTCAAATACTTAGCATTTTTAAGTCCGACTTAATTTTTCAAGGGACTGTAAAATTATGACAATTTTGAAAAATCACAATCTGTCCCCCACAATAAAGTGAAATTAGTCTGAATGAAAGATTCATATAAACCAATTTATTGAAAAAAAAACAAAATATTATTGCCCGTTAATGGAGGGAGTACTGTATTTAAAATTTTGTATTGCTGCTAGTAATTGTTGTATAACAAAATTGTTGTACTATAAATAATACATAAAACAAGCTACATCGATACAATATAAATTCGCATCGTCGTATTTTATCATTATTGTTTGTAATTTTATCTATCGTTAATTATTTGAAATAGAAGTTTCGAACGAAGCCGGTAAATTTGTTTAAACTTATAAATCACGTTGTATGAGCTTCAAACTATGTATGTGTATTCGTCGTCTATGGTAGTATGTATACTGAAATAAATTATTTATATTTAATTCTTCCATCAAATAATTGGGATTGTAATACATGAATCCATTTTTTACATTAATTCAGCATTTAAAAAAAAATGTTACAAACATTAAATGAACATTTTAGAGTGATTTGTGTATCTTATGAAATTCCAAAGAAAATCTAAATTATTTGTAAATAAAAATCTATTACTCCTATAAATATTTTATAATGTTTGGTTATTTTTAAAAATCAATGTATTTTTTAATTTAAAATAATTATCATATCAAAAACTGTACGTAATTTGTTTATCATCCATGAGAAGTCAATTATAAATTTATTTTCAATAAATCATGATCCCAATTTTTTTCAATTAATAAAAATGATTACTATTAATTGTGATTAATTTTTTATTTACCAAATGATATTAATACCAGTTGAAAGGTTAAGTATTCAATAAAATTGATTAAGACGCAAAAAAGCATAAATAAACAGAATTCTTGCAATATTTATTTTTATACAATTAAAAAGAATTAAATTTTTTTTTTTTAGGTTTCAAGTACAACATCGATGTCAATACTGCGAGATGAAAATTTAACATTTCATCGTTTTGCAACAGACGTATCACTAGATAGTAGACGTCCATCGGATGAACGTGGTTTTTCAAATGGCAGTACAAATGAAAAATTCGGCATAAATACGGAACAAACAACATTTACACCTGCTGTGTGGACTACTAGTCATAAAAATAGTTACACGACTGATTCAAATGAATTTCAATATGTTCCTGCAAATGATACCACTAAAAATCTAAATCAAACGGATTCAACAGCAAAACTTGTACCTGTTGCTGATGATCTAAGTACTAAACAGGTAATACTTATATGTATAATATAAATGAGAATTAAGAATACATCTACTTACTTAAGCGTAATACAATCTACAATCTAGGAGATATTACTCCAATGTTATAGTCACAGAGATAGTTTTTGGTTTAAAATCTACAAAAAAAATCCTTTTGACTTTGAAACATTGCACAATCACTTAGTATGAAAAATAAAATAAATAATAAATCAAACATTTTATTATCTCATAAAGTAAAAGTGCTGAATTCATAATTTAATAATTATTTATAATTGATTAGTAAACAATAATTAAACATCATAAGAAATCGAAATGTATTTATAATGAAAAGGTTTTCCATGTGAATCGACAATTACAAAAACACAACAAAGAATAAAAATCTATATTTATTTACTTATCTATATACACATATTTATTTATTAATAAAAATAGGATTGCATGATATTAATTATATGAATATGCATATAAATAATTTACAATTAAAAAAATTTAATATAAATACTTTGCATTTCTCTCTGTATCATTGCTGATAAACATGAAAGATATTAAAATATATTCAGAGCGTGCAGTATGTGATCATACTTATGGATATTCATATGTACATAAATATTAACATCACTATCTACATTGAAATATGTAGTAATTTTTATTTGTCATTTTTATTAAATATTAATTCTACAACTAAGTATGCAAGAATATTGTGGTTACTTCATATTCTGTAGTTAACAACTATTCTGCATATTAAACCAAAGAAGTTCTAGGTCTGCGGTTAACTGTTTTATAGAATAATATAACAAATATGAAGCATGTTTATTCACACACATATCTATATGTGTATCGGTTACAAAAAAAAATTAATTATTAATTATCAAATTCCTATTCAAAAACTTGAAATAAAGTTTCCAATAAAATATACTGCGACAGTACAAAAACTAATAAGCATATGACTACTTATGTTTTAAATTTTAAATACCAAAAAAAAACTTTCCCTTAAATAATTTTTATAGAAGTTTTTAGTGTTGATATAAAATTATTATCTAACTCTAACTAATTTTGATTCTAACTTTTTTATATTGAATATAATTCAATTTTATTATTATTTATTTTGATTGAATTATTTATTGTTATTGAAATATTACAGTCTATTAACCTAAAATTAAAATATACCTATCGAAACATTTAAAACGAAAAATAAACCATATCGAAACATTTAAAACGTAAAAATTAATAGCTAAACTTATCATTAATAATTCATAAATTTTTTATGATATGAATTTTTTTTACTCAAACATTTATTTGTCAATGTCCATGGAAATGAACTAAAATCTGCATAGCAAAATATAGTCATCATTTTAATTTTCGTAAGGAATACACTACAGGAATACAAGAAAAATTTTATAATGTCGTTTGTGGTGCTATAAATAGAATATCTCATAAATAATGTCGTTTTTTGTAATACAATTATATACTGAAAAGCGACATTATTCATGGGATGACCCGATACAACTTTTTGGACTATTAATGAAATATTTTTCTTCAATTGTCTATATTTTTGCTGGGTTTGTGTCGCAATCCTATCAGTCACTATGGAAACAGTTTCCAAAAAAATATTCCCTCTTTCACTAGCAACTGAGTCGGAATAGTGGCCGGCACCTATTTTTGCTAAGTTTATATTTTCTTAACATCAAAAAAAATGTGAGTAATCCGAGAAAATTTGATTCCATATTGTTATATATAAAGAGCTGGTAGAATGATATTGTTTTGTAAAGTTCCAAAAATAATCGGGTTAGCAAGTATAGTAGGTATTTTTATGTAGGTATGTATAGTATACACCCATCCCTCGATTTACGCGGTTTCGCTTTAACACGGTTCAAAAATTTCCAAAAAAAATTGATTTTTTGTATCATTTTACATTCATTTAGTACAGTGCACTGCGTGGCGTTGAGTAGAACATTGGTTTTAATGTAGTAGATTTTTTTTTAATAATTTCTTACTGACATTCGTTGTTCAATTTCTGTCACGAGGTAAAATGTTCATTTAGTAAATGTAAAAAAATAATAAATATACCTATATCTCGGTTTAAACCTATCCTCTTGTTTTATATGAGTGCTGTGTCTCGTTTTACATGGTTTCGATTTACACGGTTTGTCGTGGAACGTATCTACCGCGTAAATCGAGGGACAGATATACATACATAAAAAATTATATACAAATTTTGAAACTCTCTTTTAACATACAATTTAATGACAGACACGATAGTGTCTTTTTTATGGTGCATTTTTCAGTATCAATACAATATTGAACAATGGTTGCGTTCATTGCGTATTATGGCCGTGACTTAAAACCATATTGTGACCGAAAAATATCCAACTCATGGTTTAAATTTTTTTAACATAAATATAAAATAAAACAATTCAAAAACCAAACAAATAACATCTAAAGACAATACAAAAAATCTAAACTACGGAGATTTGCAAGTCACACAATTGACAAAAAAAATGGACAACCACAATAGATACGGTGCAAGAGCATATCGACAAAGAACCAAACAAAACCACTCTACCCTGATTTAATCGGCATCAAGTCGGTATCGATGGCATCGTTGAACGGCAAAAATTGAATCGGTACCGAAAAAAATCGAATATATGTATTCGGTTATTTCCATCAATTGAACGCAACCAGTATTTATCGATGTAAGTAAACCGTTGTTGGAATGGTACCTACATACATTTTAATGTAAAAATACATATGTGAGACTAACTATTTATTCTAAAAATACCAAATTTGAAATATCTACCTTATAAATTTATTATATAACATCGAAATAAATATTATAAATATTCTGGTTTATTTACGACCTAATAAACTCAATAATAAATTGTAATAATATAGAATTGCATATGTTAAAAAAATCGATTTTATTATGTTGCATAATTTTACACAAAAAAAAAGTACAATCAAAATAAAGCGGTATAGTTAGTAGGTACATTTATATGTACGTACATATGTATGTACATTTCATACTTATCATAATGAGAATTGAATAGGTAAATTCTGTAAAGCGGAACACTATCAATAGGCCGTGCCAGATAAATGTCGAAAAGGTAGGGACACATTATTTTTAATCTACTTCTAATAATATAATGATGATGATAATAAGGTATGCAAACAAAATATCATAAATTATATTTTGGTTTATGTTAAAAAAAAAAAAATTTTTGATTGCTAGTAAATAGACTAGAAAAGTACAAGGTTAAGCGCTTTTAAAAGTATAGCGACATAATAACGAACTCAAAAGATATAAATAAAACAGCAAACTTACTGATAAACAAATAATAAATGTACTTTTAAGTGCCCAATAATTTCAATAATTATTATTGGATATGTGATAAAAAGCAATGTCAATGATAACAAATGTATGCAATGCTTTGGTTTCAAAATTATTTTATTATATTATTTATTTACATTTGCTATCGCATTTAGTGACGTATTAAAGGAAATAAGACGGAAGTGATTTTTTTTTACATTAAATCCGTTTTGTTAACTACAAAAGTAAAGCGTAACAAATTTTAATTCAACATTTCACCACAGTATAGAACATTTCGAAAGAGACTACATTTTTCATACTTTTTTTTTTTTTTTTGGAACTTATATTGTTTAACTATAACACTGTAGTTTTCAAACAGGTATGACATTAAATGCTAGATTATTAGCGTCTAACCATTTTGATTTCCTGTCCATTTGGTAAGAGTTCAATAGGACATACAAAGATATTTCTGGTTTTATGCTCCACAAACTTAAAATGTTTTATAAGTTGAAAACGGGATATTTTTGAATCCTATTTTTTGCTAATACCTATCCCAGGGAACAAAAGTATTTTTCTCATCAAGTAGGACACATTGTTTGTTTATACAGTAGAATAATTTGTTTGTTTATTTTAAAATTAAAATTACAAAAATATTGTTAAATTTACATACTAAAGAAGATTTATCTGGCTCTTTGAATTTGTATGTACAAACATTCCAAGTTTCATTACTAAAATATTTGATATGTCTAAATCTACATTAAATTATATCATAATTTTATTTAAATGGCGACAACATTTGTAGCTAAATATTTACATTTATTAATCAGATGTTTGTCTTTTATTATCAATGTACGAACAGTGAACAGTAGGTTAAAATAAGTGCATTCACTTTAAGTGATGCATTATTAAGTAAATATGTAAATAGTACAATAATAAGTATCTACTATTCTTCTTAACTTTGTCGATATCGGTATTAGGTAGAATTTTAGACATTAACTAAGGAAGTAGTGTTTGATTAATTTTTGTTAAAATGAATATTTTTATTTTTCAATTTTGTTTAGTTCAGGTCTCGTTGTACAGGAAAGATCTACTCTGCTGAACCTGGCCTCGTATAAAACGGACAGGCTAATTTGAGCTTCCGAACGTTACAGCATAGTCTATAATAAAAAAATTAATTTCATACCATTTGAGATCTGAATAATTATTCATTCATTGTTGTAGAATTGTATGGGACATATGGGATCATAAATTTGGTTATAATGAAATACAATAAAATAAAATAAATTTTTGTCTTATCAACCATAAAGATATATTGGATATTTTCCACTTTTCGACTCGATAACAAAAAAAAACATATTTCCATGCCAGTTAAACATTGTAACTGATGACACTAAGCCTATCAAATGTTTTATATTTTAACGATTGAAATTCTGTTAATGCACCTTAAATGACAACTCTGCGGATATTTTCCTTTCCTCTCCACAATTTATAAACTAGAATATTTAGAACAACATTTATTTGAAGCACATAGAAGGACAGATAGGCTCCAGAATTTGGATTTCCTGTTGCTGAGAGTAGACGTGTTAATGTAAAACCCAAATCATTATATTTAGTTCTCTTATACGAATAAATAGCTTATTTATTTTGCTCCAATAAATGATCTCTGATAGTATACATATATGTATGTATAAGTAGGTAATGGTACTTAATATATACTAAATATATGGAAATTGATAGTTATACACATTATTATAGTTTAGTTTAACTTAGAAAATTTGTTTTTTAAACAAACGTACAGAATAAACATAAACTGCCATTGAATTAAGCCAAATGCGATTTTATATTTATTTGCTAGCTAATATCCAAGAGCATATTTAATAATGCGTAGACATTTTGTATATTTCTGTTTAAAAGAAATAAAAACATTCATACGTTCGATTTCAATATTATAATTTAAGAAAATATTTATGTATATATGTAGTATAGTAGAGTAGATACGTAGCATTTCTACCTAACGAAAAATTTGTTGTTCGCGTCTTACTCTGATTTTCACGGTTTGCTACATTTAGGTGAATGGTACTTGGGGAATTCTGGTGAGCTTTATGCATTCCTTTATTATTTATAATTTTCAGTCTTTAATGGATTATCGTTAGTAAAATACACGAATTTCTTAAATGGTAAATTTTGGAACAAAAAAAAAAAACAAGAAAACAATAAAAATGTACAATAATTATCTCATCAAAAATAATTTGTCAGTTTTTATTGTTAAATAATATAGTTGCGGTTTGTTATTATATCTCTTAAACATTGTGAATAGTGTTTAAGTACCTTATGTACAGTACATAGATATTTCTAGATGGAAGAAAAGCAACAGATATTTCTTTACAATGTATAGAGAATTGGAAAAAATCTCACGACTTTAGTCTTTAAAAATGCATTTTATAAAAAATTGCTTCAAAGAGAGATAAGGAACATGAATTGTGAAAATCTCCAGTGATAATTATTGTTAAAAATTAATTATATAATTACAGATATGTGTCTTAGACTGAAATCATTTAAAAGAAAGAGTTCATAACTGGTTGTCTAATTTATCCAGTTGAATAACGATTGAAATTGAATAGATATGGTTAGTTGAATGAACTGCGTTGTTGTTTATTGAATTGAAATATTATGTAAATTTGTGGAATATTTTAATAAAAATTGTTTTTTTTTGTTGCTGTTGTCTAAATCCTATTGCAAAGAAAAAGTGACCGTATTTTGACGAAATTTAAGGAGGACACCAATAATAAAACGGTTTAAAATGTCAATTAGCTAAAATTGGAATAACCATAACCGGTGTTTTGAGTCAGTGGCACAATAAACATTTAAATTCAATGTCACAATATTAAAAGATTTAATATTATGTTTATAATTACATACATATGTTAAACGTTATGGGCTTTTTTTTTAAGTAATATGTACGTACATGCATATATCTTTATAAATTAATTACACAGTTTAAATTAATATGTATTAATGTGAAACTATATTTAAATAGTATAGAAATATAATTAAATTAAAATATTGTACCAGTTAAGTGACGTTGGTCTGGATCCACTGATGAAGAGAATAAATCGTATTCCAATAGGATAATCATAATTTCTAGTACATGATTGTAATGACAAAAACGTTCTTTAGAACAATAAAAAGAAGAAAACCAAGGGCGTAACTGTTTTTATGAGTTTATGTGTGGGAATATATAACATTATAAAAAACATTGTAAAAGATCAATTTGATCGAATTTTAATTACTACATTTATAACTGTAATCGTTTTCAGTGTATGTTTAATTTGAGCAACTTAGTAACACTATTTAAAATAATTATATAATTTTAATTTGAACTAAAGCTACATAGACATTTAAGCATTTAGGGCTTGACGTGACATTTGTTATATATAAATATTTACTTAGTTGTTTTACTATTTTCTGTTTATAATTAAACGATACACACACACACAAAATACATAACTCACATTTACGTGACAATTTTCTTCACAGTTTTTAAACAAACTACATTAACGAAATTAAATTATAATTTACGTTTTGCTTTACTTAAAAAAAAAAAATTTGTATATAAAATTATCAGTAGCTAATGCATATGGTTTGAACTTGATGACTATTTAATTAAATTTCTAAACATGAAAAAATTTTGTAAAATGATTTGTTGTGAATGCTGGCACACTACAATTAAATTTCAAATGGATGGATATTCATCAAATTAATTTATAATGGATTACCTTTATTTTGGACGAGATGATGAGTTTTTTCAATATTATAAAAAAGTGAGTAGGTATACGACCATGTGTACCATATATAATTAAGATTTAGAATATTTGTTTTGGATTTAAAATTTTTTTTTATTTATGTTTTGTTTTTTATCTGATAGACATCCCATTTGGCATTTACATTTTGATATAGCCAGTTCAAGCGACTTATGAATTACAGAACACTGCTGTTGGCAGTAGATACCATAAATTAACCCAGATTTAGACTAGGATATTTTCTAGTTAGGGAACAACGGGTTAAGAAGTTTTATTCAAAACTGATATTTCATTTGGGTAAAACTTGTGCTTTGAATAAAATAAAACTACTATACACTTACTATAGAAGGGTATATATAAATAATTTTTGCAGACACTAAATAGTAGATCTTTAGTAGTGATGTTTAAAGGAGGCAGACAAATTATTTATTTATTTTATTTGAGGGATGCTTTATGAAAAGACTCAATTCATCAGCGTAAAAATTGGTTACAATTAGTGGCAACTCCTAATCTTATAAAATTGAGTTAAAAAAAGCAACATAACTATTCTCACAGACCCAACAAATTAATTACTAGACAGACTCGTTAATTCGAGAAAAGTACTCTGAATTTTGACGTAACGGGTTGTTGACTAAAAAATGAGAATGACATACAAGTTAAATAAAAAAAAACTTAAACAGTTACATCATTTTCAATTTTTTTTCTATTATTCATTTAATAATAACTTAAATAAATAATTATTAATTGATTTCAAAATATAGACCATTTTCAGCAATGAGACGCAATTTTGTGAGTATACGACTTCAAGCTTCTTGTACGCCTCTAGTATCGTTTTCGAGCAAGCATTTTCTTATCCTATTGACCAGCTCGTTTGATAATTTTGCTTACCAGTTGCCCTGGTACACTTTTTGAGCCAATTCTCCAAAAAAAATCCTCAATGGGTCGGCATTGAGATAAATTTGTTTTGGGTTTTTTGTTTAGCCATCCAACGACACTAATGTTTGACTAGAGGTATTTGCTTTTCATTATATTCATTATATTTTATGACATTTTACGCCCATCTTTTTTAATGTTTTTAAAATTTAAGAATGGTCAAAATTCAATACACGGCTCAATTCTCGTTCACTAATACCGCATTTATTGTCAAATTTTATTTTAAGATTTTTTTCACCATTGGTATCGTTATTATTGGTTTTTTACCGGAACCTAACAAACGTTTTAAAGTATTTTTGTTGAGCACCCTATAAATTGTGCTTTTAGGTACACCCTCAATCGAAAAATGGTCAAAAACATCCTTTTTTTTTGAATAAATTTAGATTTTTATTAGCAAAACTCTTGCTTGAAAGTCATTTTTCATAATACTAATCAAATATAGTCTAAAATTCTATTGCATACTAAAAATAGATGCATTAAAAAAACAATAACAAAAATTAAAATATCACCTTTAGATTTTTTAGTCAACACCCGTTAGAATTGCCAAGATCTTTAATTAAAACTGTCATATCTGCCTATATTCTACTTAAACACTTCATTTGCTCTTTGTTCAGAAATTATTTTTTGAAATTATCGAAAAATCCTTTAAAGACTAAGGAATATTTTTAGTAACTAGTATACAATTACTGCAATTTTATTCCTCTCCAGCTCCAGATATGTATTAATAATTTTGTCAAGTGCAATAAATAAAGTACAAAGGTAGATAGTAAATCAAATAAAGTTCACTCAAATTCTCTTAATTTCCAAGTAATGCTAAAACTACAAAAATTTGAAATACCAATTTACATTAAATGTGTAATTAATTGACGCACCGTTACGTTGTGAACTGTTTTATGACTGACTTTTCAGTTTTTGAATATTGCAAACCGAATGATCCATGTTAATAATCGTTTTATTATTTTTTTTATATTTCATAATATAAAAGAATATTGATGGATGGATCAAACTTTAATTTAAATTTTATCTACTGCCTACATAATTTTCTTTTGTACTTTCTAACGATTTTTTATTTTTTTTTTATACAAAGTTACTGTAATCTTATTTTTTTTCTTGTTATTTTCAGTCAAAATGTTCAATATGTCGTGGAGTATTATTTTGTCTGTGCCTCAACATAACCTATGCTAATGTTATACGATTTCCACGAGAATTAGAACGACACGGTTCAGCATTTCTAATTCCATATTTTACAATACTGCTGCTAATAGGTCTTCCAATTATACTGCTGGAAATATCGCTAGGACAATTTTTGGGTCAAGGTGCCGCACACTCATGGAGAGCATCACCAATATTTAAAGGTAATTTAATGATAGTTTTGCTTCCACATGCCAAATAAATAAGCTCTGATGTTTTCACAAACACAAGCGTTGGACATTTTTTTTTTCATCGTAAAATCGCATGGTTGTAACGTATTGTTCGCTCGCTTGCCAGAAAAACTAACTAGTGACTTAACAGTAGATTTGTTTTTTATGTGCACATTTTAAATGAGGAATAGTTTTGTGATGCAAAATAATAAGTAAGCCGCCATGTTTGACTCTTAGAATGACTCAATATAAAACTACTTAAATGACCATTTTCACAAAAATTTTGTGAGGATGTTACGTGTGGTACCCTTTTTCGTGATGATCGTTTTAATTACATTTACCCATATCCATTTTATGTAATCGGCTAAACCATACCGATTTTTTAAGTACAATGAACCTTTTACAATCTGTTGCGTACATTCTAGTCTAGATATAAAACTCATTATTCATACATACACAACACAACTTACATTTTACATTTTCTGTGTATGACCGACCGATTAGGTATATGACCTTCTTGTTTCAGCGCCATGATTTAGTTCTTCATAACATCATAACAAATTAAAATTTATTATTATTTATACATATGGTACTTGGTACTCATTATTGTTTATCATTTCTTCATAATACATAATATACATATATGTATGTGTGTTGTTTTTTTTTTTTTTAATTTAGCATCTAAGACGTTTTAATTAGTATTACGATTGCAAATGTACCAACATCTTTTATGATGATTACATAAATCAATAATTAAATAAAGTAGCTGTAACTAGAAACTATAATTACCTTAACGCAAATTTAAAATAAATATTGTTTTATAATGCAAGTGGCAATTTTTCTGTAGGAGGAAGGGGGGGAGTCATCGAACACTTTTTTGTTTGCTGATTTTCTATAATTTTTATTATTGTGTAAATTTATTAATATTTTTTTCAATTTCAACAATACCGAACCCATAGTTTTAAAATTAAAATTAATTAAAATCAGCCTTGTAATAACTTCTCCTACAGTAGAGGTAACTTGTGTGCAAGTGTAGGTAGGTACTATATATTATATATGTATGTATTACTCATCTTTATAATGCAATCTTTCTTTTTAAAATATTGTATGTAAATTTTTTGAGCATTTTTTCAATTGTTTTGTTTGACTTTGACTGCTTTTCTCGAGGCTTTTATTAAATTTTGTTTACGAAACATATCAACTAAAAATTGGAGGTACATTTATGTTTTAGGTACATATCAATTGCACATAAATATGTATGTATGGTGGGTCAATCGAAAATACTTAAAGGGTTAAAAAAAGTGTAATTTTACAGATTTTGATAGAATTTTAAATTCTATTCTTTAACGATCGTGTTATGTTTATTAGTGCACATTACACATTTATACGACATTTTCGATCTATTCTCATCCATAGATAAATCTATGAACAGAATTTAATTAACATGTAATTTTACAGTTTCTCTCAAGAGAAAGAAATCTGAAATGTATAAAATGATTTCTATTTGTCATTACTCATTTCCTATGTTAGCTTTGGTTGACCATTTGAGTTGAAATATTTTTATATTGAAAGATTTAAAACATTATTCCCGTGGCTTTGAATGAGTTAGTGCTGTTAAACACCTTAACAAAGGTCCTTATATTTTATATATGTATTTAGGAAAGAAGCGTTTAGGAAAAGTTTCAACTTTAATAAATAATAAGAAAGAAAAATCTGTTTCAATAAATAGACTCAAAAGCTTTTGTTGATTCAGATTCAGTTATTAATAATGATCGTCATACTATAGATTTACTTCCTAGGCCAGTGGTTCTAATTTTTTAATGAACGCGTACCATCTACACAAAAACTGGAAAATTTTAGTACCACAACAAAAAAAACCTTCCTCAATGCCCATAAATATGAACAAAATATGTTATTTTATTATTTGAATGAAATTTAATAAAATTTAATGTGAAACTTGGGTCTGTTTTCGACCAGGGGCGTCATTTCAGGAAAAGCTTGGGGGGGGCAATATTTTTCAAAACAAAATATCAATATATATCAATAAATCAATTTTT
>JANSTT010018476.1:0-13766 GCA_026745375.1 Platyura marginata
ATATATAGATATACATATGTATGTTTGATTGATAGCACCTTTAACCTTCTAAGTGTTTTTCTCATATACCTACTCATTATAGATATTATAACATGACAACTATAAATATGCGACTTTATCATTTTTATTATTTATTTTTTACAGACAAACACTACTTTGCCATTGGTTACTTAACTTAATTAATATTCCATAGTCAAAAAGTATTTTTCTTTATTGCACACATTATGTGTATGGTATAGTCGTGTAGTGTTCTTCTTTTATAGATTAAATATATCCGGAAGTAATTGAAAGTACATTGAACTATTTTCTTTATCTTGAAACAAGGGGTCTTATTTGTTTAAATAGGGTTTGAAAAAAAAAAATTATTCTCTTAGGTACCTGCTGTGTTACCTTTAAGGTACTTTTCCATTAGCATTATGTATGAGAATATTTTCAATCAGATTTTAACAATTTTATAAACTAATTGGCTCAATTCAATTATTTTTCTTTGTATAGAAATTTTCATTGAACAAAATTGTTAAATAAATAAATAAAAGTATAAAAATATTGACGTTATATATATTTAGGTAGATGTAAATTAATAAAAATCTAAATCAAATTATTCATTGTGTTACTTATATGTTCTTTTTTTTTTAAATAAGTGGAGAGGTATAGCCCAATTCGTTGTTCCACACAATCGAATAAAATTTTTTTTTAATTACACCATTTTGGTGTTTGTTGAATTAATATTTATAAGTATATTTTACAGAAGCCCATTTTGGAGGATATCAATGTATGTTTAATAATTTCTTTGTATTAAAAAGATCAGAGTAAAAGAGGTCAATATTTCTTCTCATTCTAAGTAGTGAAGAGTGAAGCTATTAAAATTCAGTAAGGAAGAAATACAATATTTGGCTATGACTTTATCCTTAACAAAATTTTCATGAGAAAGACGATGGTGGTAAAATTTTCTTTCCACTGTGAATATTACAAACTTCGTATATACCAAAGTTATAATACTCTTTCATGCTACGCTCATACACGGGTATAAAAATTAACTAAGCAAAACTATGTATGTAGTTTGAGATACTTTTTGTATAAAAAATATATTTATTTAATGCAAGAATTTCAAATACTATAGATGCAACATAATTTAACGTAAATTCCTTGAGAAATCACAACGCCAGTTGATATTGATAAATAATATATGTATAATAAAAACTTATAAGTGGAAACAAAATTAATACAACGTTATACATATTTATATTATTTAATGTCCATTACACAACGTCTTAATGATACCGCCCAACAACAAAAATGAACAGCTTGAAAAATAAACACTTAATCTTTTTATAACATATATACAAATACATATGCACATAATGTAAGCAAAAAAAGGATTGAGAAAAAATCTGTCCAAAATCGTTAATTACATGCTTGGTGTTATTTAAATTATTTTATTTTTATTTATTTTGGCGATACAATAATATTGACGTATTTCTGATGGGCACTTTTCAATAATAGAATTCGCTTCAATAAAATAAGAAGAGGCAGTATTATTAACTAAGCCTAAGAGATTTTTTTTTAAATTCATTTTTCAGTAGTACGAATTTACAGGTAAATGTAAAGTATAAGCATGTGTAATGACTTTTTCTATATTTTCATTTAGCCATTTCGGCATGCCTATTATTAGTAGTAATAAATCTTCAAATTGAAGTTAATTGTTAATCAGTAGGTTGAGTCTGCCAGCAAATATCAATATTGTATACAAAATTTCTTCATTTGTTAAGTAGGCTTACTATTTTTTTTTTTTTTATTTTTTTAAAACTAATAAACTGAACAGTACAATATGGATGTTGTTTTAGCACACTTCGAGCTATTAACGGTAACTTTAATTCCTTTAAAGTTTATATCTGTCAAAATAACTATACCTTTGGGATTGTTCTGTCTTGGTTTTAAGTTGGCAGCAACATTGAAAGAGGATGCATGTTTTATTCTCAGAGGTCGTTGACCGACAATATAAAAGCTCAGCGCAGCTGTTTAAGCTTATTCTGATGGAGGTTGTTGGAAGCGTAAAAGATTTGGATACTGGAGATAAAAATTAGAAAATTGTAGTTAAAAAGTAAAGTACATAATTAAAAATAATTAATTAAAAAATAGAAGTTTTGATATTCTGTGCTATCGAACAGGGATCAATGGTTATTTAAAAAAAATTGAAGTTGTATTATTAAAATTATTGACAATTAAAAAACAAAAATTTTCAGGTTTCTATCCTTACAAAAAATGTTGCGAAAGCAACAATTAATCGAATTAGTACATACTGTGGAGATATCCACTTATTTGTAATCAATTTGTAATTAAGTAGTCAATCAAATTTATTATACACCTGATTCTCTTTTTACACGATAGATACGTTCCAAGAAAATTCGTGTAAAAAAAGATATTGACTTCATGGAAAAATAGTAGATTGGTTCCAGATCTAAAAAATCAACTAAAAAGTGGAATAAACAATATTAAAAAATTCTTGTTAGAGTTTATTTAAGAATTTATTTTTCGTGCTTACACATTTTAATTCATTTTTATTAAAAACAAAAATAATGCGCAGTTTAAAATGTATAATATGAGAAGTGAGAATAAAAAACAGAATTAGGTGTACTTAGTATTTATTTTATTGTTATTAGAATAGACTACTAATTAATCTAATAGGTTAGATTTTTATGTATATAAATAAGTTTATTATAAATAATTATCATTCTTTTACCAGCAGTCGGAACGATTAGTCTGTCTGCTGAAAACTAAACTTGTTTACGTTTAATAAATAATTTAATTAAAATTATATCTTTGTTTAAACAATCAGATTTCTACTTTTCCTTGACCGAAGTAAATCAGACGGGTAAGACAAGGTATCTTACCCGCATTTTGAATTCTAACTTTATTCAAGTTGGTGTAAGACAGGGCTTCTTACCCACAATACTAATACATTAATATTAAAGAGAAATAGCAACTAATTGTTATTTTGATAATTGCTATCCCAGACTTAGACTCGACATACAGGATGTGTTTTACAATATTTCGAGCACTAACCAATACGTGTAATAGGTCAATCGGTATTTGTAATTAATTTATATTTTTATACCAGAAATTAAATCTGGGAGAACTCAAACTTACAATAATCCAATTACCGTTCCGGTGTGCGGTAGATGACTTGTATATATAACATGATCTCTAATTAAACCAGAAGATTGATCGAAAATATGTTAAGCATCCGTGGTGTAATCGGTAGTAATACTAGACCAGTAAGATGGTGGGTTGGAGTTCCATCAGAAGTGAAATTTTTATTAAAACATTTAAAACTTAATAATTGCTAAAGAAAAAATTTCTAAAATTTTGTAATAATATTGATTACAGTAGGTTTTTTTTTCGTGTGACTTTTTTGCGCAATACTTACCGATTTTAAAATAGAGTTAAACAGTTAAAGAAAATCAAGGATTAAAGAACGTCTTCTAAATCATCAAAAGAACATACATTGTATATTTTAATCTTAGTCAATATTTCTTATTTCCAAAAAAATCATAAATATCCCTATAGATACAAATCTATAGTATGTGTAGGTATATGAAATCTTCATTCTATATTTTCAAACGGTGTGAAATAAATAATTTACTTTTGTTTTATTGTACCTATAGAGGAGAAAAAAAAATGTTTGTTACTATGGTGAATATTTATAATGTGATGTAGGTACGTTAAAAAAAACTGATTATGTAATCATCGCCGTGGGTGAGCCAAGAAAAGTATATTTTACTATAAATATTCAATATTTGATTCAAAAATTATGTTTATTTATTCCAAGGTTAAAATTTGGATTCCATTATCTGTACGAAAAATATTCATTTTTGGAAGACAACAAAAACAATACAATTTATGCATTTGTTTAAAATGTGTAAATAACTGCAAAATTTAGTATATGTTTGGTCAATTTTCATAAATTTTACTGACATTCTCTTATCCTATAGAAATATTCAAGGATAAAATGTGCGTAATCGATATAGGTATGGATGGTGTGTAAATTAATCAGTTTGCCAAAACCCCAGATTTAACGAAATTAGAATGGGCATTTTGCAGTTAATTTTGATTGTTTGACATCTTAAAATGTCTCTTGTAGAATTAATTATTGATACTAAAATTGAGGATTTTATTAAACTGATTTTTTGTTGCTTAATTTTTATTCGCTTATTCCACTATATATAATTAGAAACAGATATGCACCAACTGTGTCAAACAGAGATTCCTTTCTTTCTATTTAGATAAATAATTCTTAAAACATTTAAAGCGTTAAGGAAAACATTTAATATGCTTTTTAAACTTGATTACACCGCAACATGTGATTAGAACTTAGGTCTGCCATGTGACAGTCATAAAATATTATTATTACTCTTCTCATTAAATGTACTTCTTTAAATTTTTAAGAACAGGAGCAAGACTGTAGATGCGATTAGAATTACGTGTACGACATTTGGGGGGTTTTATCCAAATTATTAAATTAAAACAAAATTCGTTGTGCATTCACGTTTCAATTGTTTTTTTCATGTATGTTGAAGAAAAAATTTCGTCATTTTTAGGACAATTTCCATATATTCCAATATGTGAGATTGCGTGTACAACCCAGAGCCTGTCCTAGTAATCCGCAAATCCACCCTAAAGAGATTAATTAGGTAATAGGTATGGTTCGACTACGCCAACGAATGGCAGGCAAGCAATATTGATTTCTAATAATACCTTCAACTGAAAAAACCTTTCTACACATGGTTACAGGAATTCTCACAGATCACTGTAAACTCAACAAATCCCGCACGTCTTTTAGCGTAAAAATTTACCCACACTGCGAAAAGTGTGGTGAGATAGAAACAGCCATTCACTTAATGGGAGAGTGTCCCACGCTAATTTCCTTGAGACATAAAATCGTTAGTTCATTCTTTCTTAATCGTTCACGAAATACATCCAAAAGACATAGTGGAGCTTTTGCGTAATATCGGAAGGGAGTTATAGAACGGATGGTCATATAGTTTTAACATAATTGGCCCATAATGTGACCTACGTGTCCGGATAACTTTGTAGTATCCAGTAACCGTCAAGATCGCGTGAAAAGCCAGCAAAATTACTTAACTTATTACTTAAAATGTATGTACACTTATTAGAAAATACACTCAAAACTCAAAACAAGTTGAGTTACCAATCTGGTAGTTTATGTGCATTAAGAATCAACAACTTTTTTGTAGATTTTTTTAATTAATAACGATGGGGAAAAAAGCGAGCTAAAACAATTTTCTTATTTTTTGAGATAATTTAACGATTGGTTCTTTCTGATTCTTCTTTCTGATTAATTAATAACCATTAAGTTAATACAATTTTATTTGCTAAACTAATTTGATATATGTATGTAAATCTCAATTTATCAATAGGTACCACTATCAAAACACAAACTGAGGCATTTAAAGTACATATGTAAATGTATGTATGTGTATGTGTTTGGGTATTAATCGATGATAAATAATTATATGTAAATAAATCGTAATTATACATCTACACATCATTTATACTCGAGTGCACTTGCATTTTTGTTACTGTAACGACCGTATATGTATGAAAATAAATTTATTGCATACAAATTTACGACCGTTACGTCAACTAAATTCTTACACAATAATTAATCTGACAGCAAAAGAACATGCAATTGACGCAAACCCAACAACAAATTACAAAATAATATGTGTATAATGGATGTGTGTATTAAATTTTATTTCTCATTATAATCCTGAAAAGAAATATTGGCACTTCTTTGCACACACCAAGAGTTTAAATGTCGCCCATCAGTCATGTCATGTCTTCAGTGTTTTGGTTTTTTTTTTTTTTTATTTTTATTTTTTGAATATATACCATTATCATTTTTCGAAATTCTTTAAATACAAAATTTCCTAACCAACCCAAATATAATAAAAATAATAATTTTTTTTTCTAATTATTTCAATCTTTATTCAAAAATTGATTTACGCAAATCAGATTATAATGACTGCATAAATTACTATTTCTGAATGAATTAATAAACATTATTGTTATTTTATGCTAATTAACTGTATAATACATATTGAAAGATTACAAACATTGTTTATGTATGGATATTTGTGTAAGTGTGTTATAAGGAATCGTTAAGTGTTAATGGATTCTTGAATTATCATACAATACTTATAATTTAAACAAAGCATGGTTATTTTGACGGTGTTATTATTATTATTTTTTTTTTGTGTGCAATATAAAATTATGATTTATATATAAAATACATTTTTAATTGCTTAATAGATAAATTTAATTGAAGTCGTTATCTTGCTATATAATATGTATGTACGTACAGTACATGCAGGGCCGGTTCTATGAATTTGGCCGCCTGTGTGCAATTATTGTTTAGCCGCCCTTATAAAATAAAATAAAAAAATAAAATTTTGTGATCGTCAGTGAGATATATATAACAATAACTGAGGTCTTCAAAAACAAAATCGATATGATTAAATAATAAAATTACGAAAATTATGAAATATTTTTTTTTTCATCGAGAGCGTATATAGGGGAGGGTTTGGGTTTGAAAATGGACAGAACAATGTATATAACATTCAACTTTTTCTTACAAGATTCATACAAGATGATCAAATTTAAAATGAAATTTTTCTTCCATCATTATAATTTTCTATTTTTACTCATTAACTCGCATTTCCTCTGCTTCTCTTGTTTTCCATTTTTTTTCTATCAAAAATCTTTCTTTAAAATAATCTAATATAATCTCTTATTATAGGTAGATATTAGAGCTTAAGCTCTTTAAAATTGAATAGATATAGTGAAATCGGTTAAGTATAACACTCCTATAAAATGTCTACTCATATATTAGGAACCAGTAATTTAATATTTAATGTATACACTGGGCTACATAAAAACTCCTTCCTTCCGCTCGCATTTATTTTTATTACTTCTTTTTATATGTTTATATTACTTTTTTCAATCGATTTATGTTACTTGTTTCAATCGATGTGCGTATGTCTATGTATGTAGTAATTTCATTTGAGTTTGTAGAGTCCTCGCCTTAAAACAATTAAAAACTAAATGCTAGCTTTGCTCGCACATTTTACAGTTCATGAACTAGAATCCGCTCCTAGATTAAATATCAAGTAGACAAGAATCCTAATTATATATTCTCTATAAAGACAATAACATAATTTCACTACAAAAAACTATGTACTTAGTTTTCAAATTTTCCATTACAATAAACAGCCATTATGGAAGTTTTTAATTAACGCACAATAGTTCTTGTCTTATAAGATTTTTTTTTTTTTTTAAACAAAATATCTTATTCAGTAAAATTTGACTGATTAACGTAGGTAGTAAATTTGAAATCATGACTAGCCATTCGACAGTCTGCGATTCAGAGTAATTTTTACTATTCGTAAATGTCTTCCTTATGTTGGTCGTATTATGAGAATTTTTATAACATCAGCATGTCACACCCGTAATCCAATACAATGATTGTTCAATTTTTTTTTTTTAATTGTCTCTGTTAAGAATAACTTCAAGATTTCCAATTTGAATTGTATAATACGATATTATATTGTCATGAACCCCGTCAACAATAATAAATTTATACGTTAGATTGTTAAGATATTTTTACACATATTGTTAAGCTTTCGTTGATCAAAAACAATAAAATTAACAGTATTATATACGTACTTTCATTCATATATAAATTGCAACTTTTAGTACCGCAAAGAAATTGAAATAACGATGACAGTAAGTTTACATATCGTTAAGACCAGCTAATTTAATTCAGAGTGGAAAATTTTTATGGATGAACTTTCAGTTTTATGTGACATTTACGATTGTGCCTGTGGTATACAATAGTTATTAGAAGTATATGTGTGTAATTTATGACCGAAGACTCGAAGATATGTAACGTTAACAACATCAAAAGAGAAAACCTGTTTAAAAACCTATAAGTACCTTATATATATGCTTAGCAATCAGAGGGAAAAAAAAATTCAAAACCAAATTATTTGTTCATCTTACATGAAAATTTATTGTTGTTAAATAACATCAATACGTAACGAAATAAAGATATTTTTAAATACACATTAAGTATAATTCTTTAGAATATTTTGTTAATAAATTGCACTTAAATGTTTGTGATAAAACTTAATAGTATTTTTTGTTTTCATTTTTTCGGATTACTTAAATAAACATAAATATGACTGTTATTAGTTGACTGTATTCTTATTTACATTCCTAAGTATTTAGAATCGATGTGATTGGATACAAATAAAATGACAAATTTGAATTAACCCAAAAATTATAAATAACGAAATTGACAAATATTTATTTTTAACGACGCAGATTTTTTGAAATTTTCTTAATCATTTTTATTTGGGTCATTTTTTTAAATAACACAATTTTGAAAAAAAAACCATCTTAATTTTGTATTTTCTATTGGGTTTTTCCAATATACTTAAGTTAATTTAAATAGACTATTTTTAAAAAATCTGAAATCTAATTTTTTTTTAATACTAAGTACTTCCACTATATTTTTCGTCTTGATTAAAAATTAAAAAAAAAATATCTTAAATTAGTTAAACGTGTATTTTTTAATTGGACATTGGAAATATGAATTCTTAGAATTGGAGTATTTATTTATTATATATTGAAGTATAAATTAATTCCGGTAATAGTAAACCTATCTGCAGATCGTAACAACATTCTTAAAGCTTACCTTCAATTACCACGTTTACATGCAGAGTTAAAAGATCGAGTTGAAACAAAGTTGCAATTTAACTCGCGCTTATACATATGACACCATTTCAACTCAACCCAGTAAGAAAAGTAGAGTCGAGTCAACCCTGTTTCGACTCGACTTAAGTTTATATAATAATTCAATCAGGGGATTATGCCAAAATAATTTTTTTGGTAATATGTACATTGTTATAATAATTCAAAATACTTAACCCTAACCAGGCTATTTTTACCTTGGTAGGTTGTGCCAGTCATTTTCATTTTTATTAAATTTAAATGTAAAAATTTTATTTTTATTTTTTTGTGTGTAAAAATGTCGAATGATAAAATACATAATATACGTATTAAATGAGTAGGAGAGTTTTTAAATTAAAATGTGTCTCAAAGAGACACGTTGGTAGGATTAGGGTTAAAATGAAGTCCAGTTCTTATAATAAAACGTAGCCACATACTAAATATTTAAGATACAAAATTTGTTTTTATTAAATATTTAAAAGCTACCTCTTTAAAAAAGACATACATTTTCTGAACCAAGCAAGAAATCGCAGTTTAAAATGCGCCAATATGCAGGCGGTCAATGCATTTTATGTATGTATATACGTTTACAAATACAAATACAACTCTTATGGTAATTGTGTAATCACATCACAACATAAAATATTAATAACTAAACAAAAAAATTGGTGTCTACATATAGGTAACCTACTCGTATGTGTGTTGACATTAACTATAATAGGTAAAAATATTTATCTAAAGTCAATAGCTTTTCAGATATTTTTTTGTCTTAAATTGAAATTTGATATTATTTGCTTGACCAATTTTTGCCCTTTTTCAAACGATCAAATTTCCGTTTGTTGGTTTACCTTCCATAAGTACTATATGTTCTCAAATGCAAACAAGCAAGCTAATAGATTTACATGTATACGAGATACCTAGATTTAAACGAGAAATTCCAAAGAAACCTCCTAATTCTTATACTTTTCATTTCATTTATCCTTATTTTTAGCTCTTTTATATATTATGTAGTTTTTAAATTTATTGCTAAAATTTGACCATATTTTTAAAAATTTTCTTTTCTTAATTTAGGCGTCGTGCACCATCGAATCCAGATTCTCCGATTAACAATCAGACTGATTCTGACACAATTAACCATGGAACTTCTACACAACCGGGATACCTACCTACAAGGTAAGAATAATTGGCTATTGAATTAACATTAATTACCGTTTAATTATAATTATTAAATATTACTAAGTAGAGTCGGTGAGATATTCAAATTATTTAGTATCATTTAGTAAATTTAAAATTTTATTTATAGACGTCGAATCACTCAGGTTCGATTATCCTATTTTAAAACAAATTACATGCACTCGATTTTGTCGGTTTCATTAGTGATTATATACGGAATCTTTACCTCCAACCAACCAAAGGCAAGATTTTATTGTTAATCCTACTAACTTAGAAGATAAATTACTTATATGTATTCACACTAAATTATTTGATGGAGACTCTCGACTCGATAGGTGGATCCAATTAAAGTACATACATCAACACCAATTTAGACTATATTTTATCTCTTCACATTAGATTCGGCCCTACGTAATGCAAAAGACAGTATATTAAAAACAAATTGGGGTTCTCGCTTTTCAAGTCTTTTGTATGCGAATATTTATTTACTGAATTATTAAAATCGCAAATTTATGTTTTCGTTTTTATAATTTCAAAAAAAAAACACAAGAAAAAGATCAATTCAGTGATTAGATTAGGAGGCGTCATCTTAGATTATGACCTAACAATTTCTTTAATAATTCTTTAAGAAAATCGCGTAAAATATCTGTCAAATTAAATAACAAAATAATAATAGAAGTGAAGGGAGCAAAACATTTTATATTGAAAATGATCGTCTTTTCCAATTTTCCAAAACTTTGAGGGGCCGGATGAATTGCAAATTTATTGATTGGGATATTTTTGAGTACCCCATTTCATATTTTTAATTTCAGATATTTTGAAAGGTTGTGGTAGTAACCTAGAAAAAAGGGTCACCTAATCTTAAATTCTCAACAGAACGCAACACAATGCAAATTTATGTTTCGATCAATCTACTCTCAAATCTATAACCAAATGGAACGAAATATATTTTTTTGGTCTACACAAGTAGATGAGTTTTTTGTCTAAAATTCATAATTCAGAAGTGAAATTTCAATTTTTCGCGTAAACCGGCGTTAAAATGATAAAATGTTTTAGTTTAAAAATTTCATTATCACCATATCACTAACATTTTAACACTTTATGCCTTTATGGTATTAGTAAATTTGTATTGTTGTATGCGTTTTGCAAAATGTGTTGCGGTTCTGAGAGAAATTAATATTGATGCATACGGGTTTCACGTTTCGTGAGCTATCGAGGAGGTAAAATGAATAAACGTCACATTTCAAATTTGATATTGTGAGTTTGTTGACAAATTGGAAAATGAACGTAAATAATATAAAAAAATTTCGACTAGAAAGCACAAATTAATTATTAATCATAAAGATAATAATTTGTATGCATTTGGGAACATTTTTATTTTGAATTTTTTAATTTTCAAATATTACTTTTCAATTAAATAATTTCAAAAAATTTTTTTTTGGAAATGCCTCGACGCAAATTCAATAACAACAAATATGGTGAGCATGGAATGTGACGTTTAGCGGTAATACGTAATACTAAATAATAAAAAAAAAATAATAAATATTCCGAGCTTAACTGTCACATTTTTCATTCCGCGTTATATAGCCAAAATACAAGTCCTGAAATGTATACGAGAAATAGATATCAGGAGTCAAATTCTGGTCGCAAATCACGTCATATGACAGTAACGTTACATTACCTGCTTATGCAAATTTTCCCAATGTGTTGAGAAATTTGTTTTATTTGTTGCCTGAAAAAGTTTTACCGCTTATTAATTTTTCACGTCTGTCAAAAATTCACAAGCTCTTGAGGTGGTGAGAGTTTAGACTGATCTGGACCTTATATCATAATATTGTTGAGGAACGTTACGAACAAAATGATAAAAAATTTTTTTTTACATAACTGTCACAATAAAACATATAATTTAATTAATTTTATAATGTCAATATTATACCTACTGTTAAAATTCAACTTTATTTATTGCTCAATTAAATTTAATACAAAGTTATCACTAATTGTACGATTACTTACCCTAACGTAATTGTACCTACTGTTTAAAAAAAACGCTTTGAAAAATTTAAAAATTCATAATGCGCAGAAGCGTTATTTGGTGTGGTTCATAAATGTCAGATATCGTGATTTTCGATCAGAATTTAACTTCAGATTAGATCTATCAATTGGGCTCAATTGGTAATTTAGACGGAGCCTTAATATACATATTTCATCATGTTTTACTATGTAGTAAATAAAAATACTTATTTTGTAGATTATAAAAAAATTATTTAAACAAACAACAGAGTATGCCTAGGTTCCTAACGTTATTGAACAGACAGTTGCACAATAATAATTAAAATAATTATCCACTTTATATAAATATTGTTTTCAAATGTATTTTCAATTGTTTTTAGATTTTTCGAACATCCACTTACCGCTGCAACATCTGCCATGTTAAATATTTCGGGTAATGGATCAAATAATGAAGAAGAATCAGGTACAAATGGTAGCACCGCAAATATTAGTACACTCGGAACACCACATCAAGTGCATCAATTTAACAATCCAAATGGAAGTACATCATTTGTTTATGAATATTATAAAGTACCGGACAAAGATGGACTGCATTGGAAGTAAGTTAATTTACCTAATTACATAGATTTTATTAATCTTAATATTTAGTAACATTGAAGTGGTAGACAATTTGATAGAGAATTGTTTTATCTTTGTAAAAGGATTCCAATATGGTCGATGGCACTTCCCGTTGTTAAATTTAAATTTCTATCTGGTTTAGTGATTTAACGGGTCGTTTTGACTTTTTTACTATTGCTATTACTATTATTAATACATATTCCAATTTTAAATTTGTATAGGACCCCCATATAAGGATTAACGGTCGGTAAAAAATAAAGATAAGCCCTTTTAAGCTTTTTTGTTTGTATAATTTTCTTTTCTAATTTATATATGAAATGAGATAAAATGTCGATTTTACAGTAATTTTATATGGGGTTAACGAGTGGGTCAAATTTTGTCAAATTCACGCCATTTACGTCGAATTATTTGCGATCATAATCAATGGTATTTTTAGATTTTGCCATAATTTTGAAAATAATCTAAATGGCAAAATGGCATTTCGGAGTCTGGGGTAATTCATTTCCCCAATTATTTCATTAACATCTATTTCAGTACATAATTTTATCGAGCAGGTTGACATCTTGCGGATTACAGCGTTCTTAAGAAAACACATAGAGAATAAGAATAAGATAAGAGTAGACGAATTTTAAGCAAAAAATTGTCAAAAGCGTATATAGAAACTTAATCCCTATTAAAACTAAAGCGCAAAATTTTTTTTGTAACACAAACGCAAAACAGAGTCCGTTGGACTACGCTTTAATTCCTATGGAAATACAAGTTTTTGGGCCGTTTCTTTAAAAAAAAACCAATTTTATTTAGGTTAACGTGTTCAAAATTAATAAATTTAAATTAAATAAAACTTATGTCATTCTGATGAATGAAAATGGAAAAAAAATTAGGCTTTCACCGAACATCTTGACCGTTCGTGGCGGTTGTTCCAAAAATGACACAATTTTGAATTTTTTTAATACTAAAAATATGATTTTGAAACTTTGAATTTTTATATTATTTTAAATTAAAGCGAAGTCCAGCGTTTATGGTACAAAAAATTTCAACATACAAAATTGTTGTGAAAAAAAAATTTTATTTCATAAAATAACCAGTAAAGAAGAAAAAATTGGCTACGCCGATTATAATATACCCGTATGAGTACTTGTTTATTATTTCCA
>JANSTT010018477.1:0-13766 GCA_026745375.1 Platyura marginata
ATATATTTAAATAAAAAACTATAAAACAATTAGAATAAATGTACTTAGGGATAAACCTATAAATACCATCTAAAAACCACTTAATTAAATTGCAATATTTATTATATTTTTCTCATAACGTTGTAATTACGCAAAACTTTCATTTATAACAAAATTGTTTCATAAACTAATATAGAAAGAAACATATCGAAACAGAACCCCCCTTCCATACAACACTGTCGATATATATTTTTTTTTTTTTATTATTATTAAACGAAACTTTAGCCATATAAAAACTCTGTATAACTTAATTATTTAAGTTTTATTGCATCCACAATATGATGAAGGAACTAACTTTTTAGGTATACCTACTTATGTACATATAAATACATACATACATACATACATATGAAGACTATGAATATGTGAAAATAACCCCCACAATATAAAATTCAATTATGCGAACCATAAGAAACAAAGTTAGAAAGTCATTGATTAAAACTCATCCTGAAAGGGGAGATTATTTTCATATGGAATTTATTACGGTTTCGTCTGGAACAACTTTCATTAATACTCACTCATAAAGTTTGTGTGAAAACTATTAAAATATTGCAATATAGGGAGGTTTATTAAAAGTTTCGTGTGTGGGTGGGGTTTTTTTTTTTTATCTTTTTTAAGCCGATGTTGAACCATATAAAATGTTTATGGGACGTGTATGTTTATCGTTTTACTTTATAAATTATTAAATAGTTTTAAATTGGTTTTTTATGTTTATTAGACTAGGTGTGTGTGTCTATATGTTATATATGTATGTACGTACATACATTGGAAAGCTTTTGTATATATACATATGTGCAACTTTTGAAAACATGTTAGCTACATTTTAATGTAATTTTTAAGCTTCACATTTTTTTTAATGAAATTATTTATCCTTTGCTATTTATATTCTGTAATCTATATGTACATTGTACACAATGTACAAAATGTAACAAATACCTCATAAAAAATAGCAATTATATGATGATGGTTTTTTACGCATAACCGGAGCCAGATTCCGTAACTTCTGGAATTTCGATTTTGGGAACATTTTTCAGTAATAATAGTACCGAGTCTGACTTCAGATATTTCTATGAAAATGATTTAGACAATGTTGCCAATGATTTTCGTTTGATTTTCAATATCAAACACACTCACTGTACAGTGTACATACAATGAACATTTAAAGGGTTTTTAACTCATTATTTCTATGCCGACAAAATATTGCAGGTGGCAGCATTATATGAAACTTCATGGGAAAGGAAAAGCTTTTGCGTGATTTTTCTTTGTATAGAAATCAATACAAAAAAAAAAAAGAAAGAAAAGCTTAACACTTTTGTAAAGTATTTATATTTCCTTTATGAAATTTGTTTGTAGCTACAGAGATGTAGGAATAGAAAAACTAACACCAACTAATTTATTTCAATTATTATTCATTGATTTTTATTTTTATATTTATAGTATGGCTAAGTTAAACATAGATTATATAGAAAGTTTTGATTTTATTATTATAACAAATAACTACAGAATATACCATTTTCAGAGTTTCTTTTCACATAAAAGACTATACGTTTTGTACTAAAAGTTATGTATAAAATAGTTTCGATGAAATTTAATAGAATTAATAATAAGACTTACAAATTTCGTTTCTATTGTTAGAGAAGTAGAAAATTCTGACATTATATTCAATTATTAATATTTTTGAATGAAAAGAAGCTATATATACAATACATATGTACGTATGTATATAGTTTTCATTGGAAAACTCCAAAAAAACAAAAATTTTACAATTTGTAAAACTTCAAAGGCTTAAATAAGATTATATTCAAAAATGATTTCTACCAACTCTTTCATTTGTACATTATCTAATGTTGCCGCCATTCCTATATAGAATGGGTTATTTGTGGGATAAATGGTAAGAGGAAAGGTTTTTGGAACATTTCAAAAGGCAAAACATACCTTTATTCAACATGGCCTCTTTTCTCTTTCTGTATTACCCAGATATTTATCTATTTACACAATCTTTTGTTCTAGTCTGCTATCTACCATTTGCATCTTCTTTAGAATTCATGGCATAAAAACGGGGGGTCCTTCGTCATTGCTTATGTTTTCAACTTTTAAGATTTGCGATTTCTATTTAACTACCTCAACTTCTCGAATTAATTCAAATTATTTAACAACATAATTTATATTTTCCCAAAAGTATCGTTAATCTCATTACAAAATACATAACTTGATCGTAAATTGAAACTTTGTTTGCACGGGCAAACAATATTTTCGCGTTAATTTTCGTTCGCTTTATTTACGTACATTTTGGTTTTGTCATTTTTGCGTTAAATTTGTATCAATTTCCTTAGTCATTACGTAAATAGAGTTATATCAGATACATAAATATGTAATTTCTCTTTTGTCAGACAAAATAATGTACAACGTAGTTACAATAATTCAAATTCGACAAAATTCACTTATCAAACCGTGCAAAAAGAAGATACCGTAGAATTGTTGCTGTTGTTTAGAGTACTTGAAAATTGGAATTTAGAAAATTTCGTATTACTACAAAATATCGATTTTCAAAAATTAGTCGAATAACATTACCTAAATATAATATGAGGCTTTCGTACAAATATCCAAGTTCAAATTGTGGCCTAACGAAAGAGACCTACTATAAGTTAAATTTGGTCGGATGTTCCGGTATCTATACCGGACCATGTAACTTACTCTGAATTCGAACACACAAATATTGCCTATCTCATGAAGAATACGAATCGAGCAATTTGATTATTTGACATTATCGAAAGCTAAAATGTGTAGCTATGACAATATAGGATGAGAACATACATTTGGTATAGTAACATAAATTTTTATTGTATAATTTAAATTAATATTCGAATAATAATTTATCATTGGTTCAGAGGAACAGCAAATAATAATGGTGAAAATTGGAAAAACACTCCCAAAATACCCATAATTATTAAAATTACGAATACTTCTCTCTGGGTACTGGGGACTAATAAATAAATGAAAATTTTCCGAATCAATATACTTTTAATAATGGATGTGTTGTTTTTCCGATTATATTTCGGTCTAATAATAATATCAAAATAATATTTATGTTTGGCAATTCGAAACGTAAACAATTTTACAATTCTTCAGTATTTTCCAAACAATGTCTGTAAAACGTCGTATTAAAGGTATCGGAATGTAGGTGGAAAATATATATGTATGTAGGTGGGATGGGTATAGGCAAACAGGCAAGTACCTTTACATTGTACCTAACAACAACCCAACATTTTATATTATTATTTTGAAAAACTTTTACACAAAAGTCAATTTCAATAAATTCCGGGAGTAAACAGCTCCCACATTGTTTACATTCAAAGTTTTTTTTTTTTTTTTTTTTATTTTTTTCTTATTTTTGTGTAAAAACCTTTATTTCGGTGTCTGATATTTATTAAATTGTGCTAAATCCATTTGCAATATGTCGATATCCGACATTAATATCGGTTCTTATTGCGGGAATTGGATGACATTTTTACCACAGAGTTCCGTTTTATATATATTTTCTCCTCTATCAAAGCTTTAGTGTGGAAATTTATGTGTTCGAAGTATATAAAATATCTGGATAATATTGGAACTTAAAGACATATTCAGGACGAGTTTTTCTTTTATGAGAAATTCACATTTTTACATTTTATTTGATTTTTATTTGTAATTGTTTACGATTTAGCAAGGGTGATAAAATAGATTGGCAAGGGTAATAAAAAATGTACATACATATAATACCTACGCAAACAGAAAATATATTATTACAAAAATCAAAATAGATTTTGTAGGCATATACCTAATCCTATACATACATAGATTAATATTATACCTATGTATACAGCAGTATTGTATATTGATTTATGTATAGTCACTTAACTCCTCCTGTTTCTCTGTCTATAATAATAAAAAATGCTATTGAAAAACTGTATTAAACAGATATGCCTCAATAGTCTGAATATATTTTTTATTGAATCTATCATTAAATGCATTGGGGAGGTGTGAGTTTTTGGGCCCAACTTGAGGACTGTTTAAATAAAAACAACTTTTCATTATTGTAAGAGAAAATATAATTGGAAAAATTGAAACTTTCAAGGTCCATACATTTTAACCAAAAATTTTCAAACAGCTCAGAATTGCATTTTTTAAAAATATGTGAATAAGTTTAGTTTTTTTTTTTGATTAAGCCTTTGATGTTCAAAATTTATGGGCCTAAAAGGTTTTTCCAACAATTCTATTTGAGAGAAAAATGCTGGAAATTTAATATCAAACACAAGCAAAATAAAAAATTCGCAAATATTTGTGTAACTAAATTATAGTGATTGGCAATAGGTAAACTTAAATCTACTACCATATTTAACATCTTTGATATTATATATTATATGTATATGTACTAGTTATATAGTATACTGCAATAACCCCTACCCCACAATCATGTTTTACATCGTACATTGTAACGATTTATTATATTACTTTCAATTTTATTGGGTTAAATAGTCTTTGTTCATTTAATTACAATTCGTTCTTTGGCAATTACTTGAAGAATTCAAATGAATTATTGTGTTTATGGGCAACCTGTGGCTATACGTAGGAAAATTTATTGAAGAAAATTTAATACCATTGTTCGAAAGGTGGTGGCTCCCAAAACCAAACATTTTATACATAACCATCACCACACCACACCGTACCATAACTCCAAAAAAGGAAAAAAAAAAGAAAGAAAAAAAAAAGGAAGAAAAGGTGTCAAGGGTTTGGAAAATATATTAGAAAACGATTTGGCTTTCGCTTTATTAAAAGTCGTTAAAAAATGTTTTCTTCCAAATAGAAATATAATTACGGGACCATTGTCAGGATTTTTTGTTCCTTTCTTCTTTTTTTTTTTTTTTTGTATACTATATATTTGACTTTATACAATGTCCTTTGTTAAGAGGGGGAAGCCTCAAATTATTTGCACAGCTTGAATAAAAAATACCATATTTTATAAACGAAATTATACTTATTTAATCATTTGTGTTCCATGGTTTTAATTTGTTTTCATGACCTTTTTTCATACGAAAACGATCTTTTCTTTTGTGAATTACTGTTGGAATTTTCTCTTCTCGTTATTTAAGCATATTTTTTATTTTTTTTTTTTTTTGGCTGATTGAAAGTATAATTAGTCGCATAACCGTTGTTTAAATTAAATTTAATAACAATTTTTGTTTGCAAGAATTTTATTTATTTGAAATTAATGTAGGTATGAATGTACAATGTACATACACCTGCAGACCTTTATTAATTTACTCTATGTTTTCTTATCAGACTCGTATAACCAGAAGAAATTTCTTGGATGGTTCAGGCGACCCTTCTTTAATTTAAAAAATATTAAAACTCAAACATAGGTATGCATAAAATTTTATAGGAAATAGAATAAAAATAAAAATAACTGTCGACTATTTTAAACAGACGGCTCACTTTGAGACAGGGTGGAACTGGATAGCTGGATATCTCTGGGCCTATTAGGTACATTATTTTCAGCGACGAATTGTAGCTATACAGTATTGAGAGCCAAATCGGATGACTAAACATTCCAAGTAAACTCAATCTATGGGGTTTAAAGAATTTTTAATCCAAAATGAGAGTTTTATCTGACTCTGACCGGGAGATTTTAAATGGCAAATGGAGAAGAGACAGGTGATTCTATATATAGAGATTATCTGATATTAATTAAAACTTTCATAAATTGAACAGCTGCCACGTTTCACTACCAGTTAGTCGATGGGGTAGGAAGGAGGAATAAGGGGGGGGGGGTATTCTGTATCTACATATATTTAGTGAGTTAACAATTTTAAAACATTTATAGCTTATGTACGATATACAATAAATGTATGAAGGCACCTGGAATCTACATAATATACTTATGTACAATGTACATATATTACGTACGTAAATGTACATATATACAGTGTATCTATAATACATAGCTCATTTTCCATAATAATAATAATACTGAATTTGTCAGCCAGCTGTGCAAATATTTTTGTTATTTGAATTTTCATGTGAACCCATCATGAAACAAAAACAAAAATTTAAATTAATATTTAAGGGATGATAATGCAAAATATAGGTAGATAAGAAATTGTATATAGTTGAACAAAGGAAAGAGAAAAATAGAGAGACAGAGTGTTAAAAAAAAACATTATATAAGCCAGGTATATATGTAAGTATGTCTATGTAGGCTTAACCTATACACATAAAAATAAAATATCACAAACGAAGATGAACCATAATAATTTGATGATTGGTGAAAATATATATATACATATATATTTCAAAAATTTTCCTTTCGGCTTTTTATGCTAATAAACTATTTACAGTATCAGCCATAGATCTTCAAAAATATTGCTGATTTTATGAATTTCTTATATTTTTAATCATTACAGACTTTTCGTGGGTGAAGGCAACAAAACAGCAGACGCTCCCTCGCTGTTGCCGATGGCCTTTAAATTACAATTCTCATTTAGATTATTATAAAAGCATAATGCCAAACCACCACCATCATCATACCATACCCATCATCAACACGGCGCTGCCACCATTTGCCTCCATTTTATACCGATAATATCGTGAACATTCCCATTCCAAAAGGAGTCACAAGCTCAGTCTATATAGAATATATGTAGAGTTTTGTATATATATACAGAGGTATAAAGCTTCACATCCGAACCGAGGCAATGTCTTGTGCACCGTTAGGTATAGAAGAAAGTTCAAACATTCAATACCGATAAATGTATAATATGGAAAATTTTCCAAACTAATTTGCACATTTGAATATTTTATGACTTCTAACGAAAATGTTATTGTTCGCCTTTGCTACTGGTTTATTTGATAAAATGTTAAACGAAAGATGCTTGAATCACAGCCGTTTTTCATATTGAAGGGAAAATTCAAAGCGATTGGTGGCTGTATATAAACATTTTATAGAGATATTTTCCATTCTCTTTCTCTCTCTCTGACGCTATATATAATATACGGGAAAAACTCAAAGAGTAATATATTGACAATCTATCTATATACATATACTCGCATATCGAATATATATGTATGTATGTATGTATGTCTTACGTATACGTATATGGTTACAGTTCGGTACATACTACGACGAGTATCGCATAAAACATAAAAGTATAACACATAACGTATAACCAACGCGATGTACTGTACATATCAGCCAAAAGAATGGATTAGATAATATTGTGTAGGCACTGATGGGGGATGTTGGATGAAGCTTATACAGTATATGTAGGTACATATATTATGTATATGTTTGTATATATATATATATATATATATATATTGTATATAAAGGGGATGAGATGAAATGTCGAAAAAGCTAATATTTATATTTTTTATGAAACATTTAAGTTATTGGCATTTTGACATATATTTTTTTTCTTCTACTTATTCTCTTTTTGTCTTAAAAAAAAAAAAAATAGAATGAAAAAAAAAGTTTTTTTCGAAATACATAGATGATGGCTAGAACAAATATTTATATTCATTTTGCGCCAAATGATAACGGTTGCTATGAGAGACAAAATTTAAATTTGTTTACAGAAGATTTCACCCTCAGGGGGCAGTAACTCATATGATGCTTGAAGTTTGTATTATAAATTTCAATTATGTAGAGCTACGAAAAGTTTATAGAATCTTTTTGCTGAGTAATAATTTATTTATTAAATACGAAATATTCTGTATATGATCTAATTTACGCGAACATATATTTTAGGCTTGGTTTATATGCACATATGTACATGTACATACGTACATATGTACAAATATATTTTCGGTATATTTTTGGTATTTTTTAGGAGTCTGTTTTAAACATAATTTATTAAGCGTAGATCGTATATATAATAGAGGGGGAGCAACGAACTGTTATTGAAAATTTTTTAATGTAGGCCAAATTCAACAGAAATTACGGACAACATTATTGATTCACTTTATTATTACTTGAAAAGTAAGAAGAAGAAAATATTCTAATCATTTTTAATAATACTGGAGAAATTAGGTCTTCGCGTCAGGGGCCAATTTTTTGATTTATTCTTGTAATCAACTGTATACTGGCAGAATATATATAGTTACACACATTTAGTTTTATACGACGAATATTTTTTTGAATTTTTTTATTATTTCAACAAGAAAATAATATTTTTTTTTTAAAAAAAAAAATTAATACACTAATAAAAAAACCAAAAAAAAAAATTATTTTCCTGTTGAAATCCTTAAAAATTCAAATAAATATTCGTCCTATACAACTAAATGTCCAAAGTAAAAGTAAAAAATTCACAACTTTTTTAAGAAAATTCAATTTTTCTCAAATAGTTTCGTTTTGTAACCACATGGCAACCAAACATTTGGACAAAATGTGCATAATATTGATAAACAAAATTCTGTTTAGCTGTGTCGTTGTCAAAGGAGTTTTTTTTTCACAGCCACTATTTTATTTACAAAATTCAGTAGAAAGTACGGTAAATTTATTTTCTTTGACTATTTATTAGTTTCAAGAAGAAGAAAAAAAAAATAACGTGCAAAAAAGCAGTACACATAGATTACTTTATTAACTACTAACGAACCTACTAATTCTCTCTTAATAAATATTCCCTAAATTGCTTCTGACTAAACAAAGTCGACACTTAAATAAGCCATTTAGTCAATTAATTAACATAACGAACAGGTATTATATCCGGAATGGCATCATAGATTTTCTGTTATCGATGGCAATCTTAAACTGGTGGTTTACTTCAATTTTTCTATTTCTTCATTAAAACCCCACAGTGAAAAGTCGCGATGACAATTCGCATAACCACCAATTACCTACACCCGTAGATTGACTTGGTAGATTGTTGTGTTTTTGTTTGTAAGGGTAAAGTATTGTAATTACTCAATAATGTTCATGTTAAAAGCTAATTTGGTTAGTGGCACTCACTAACACTCTGTAAGTAAACCTTCATTTCAACTAATTTATATTTTTAGTAAATTTCAAAATTATTAGTTGTTGTTTGCTTAAATTAGAGGCTCTTGTTGCATGTCTGCAGGTATGTTTTTGATGTGTTTGTTATTTATATTTAAAAAAAATGTTGTTATACTACATTACTTTGTTTTGTTATTATGAAAAGTATTTCAAGTAGGTATATTTTTTTTTTTTACTACCACAAAATTTTATTGAGACAAATTCGTCGTTATAATGGAACGTTATTATAGTACTGGTCATAAAAATCTAGTTGAAATGGTAAGTACCGTTGCGTGTTGGATGGAAATAAAATAAAAAATAATTAAAAAGGTTTTACGTAGAAAGAGTATTAAAAACGCGTCTCTATGCATTTATTGGTAGTTATACGTAATACTTGAAAAAATGTATCTCAGAACTTAAAAGTATGTACTTAAATTCTTTATGTTTATATATGTACATTGTACATATGTAGGTTGATAACCAGTGGCTGGGTTATTTATTAGATTTTTCAAAATAATTGAAATTTTGAAATAAATTCAAAATCGGTCGATGGAAGAAAATTTATAGTTCAGCATCGCGAAGCTGGTAAAAATTTCAAGGAATATCCAATAAAACATTAAATTTCAAAAAGTATTTAAATATTTATCATTTTGGGAACAAGTCATTTTAAATTTAAACTGAAATATGTGAATCCTTTAGTATTACTTAGGTATTTGGAAGGTAGAAGAAGTTCTGAAGCCAAAAAAGTTAGTAAAAAAAATACCAAAAAATATTTTAGACTTATTTTTCATATTCACCAATTCCCATTATAGAGAATAACTTTTTATATAGATGCCTCAGCTTAAACAAAAGTTACAATATTTTTTAAAACCCAATTTTTAATGTTAACTTTGTTATATGGCGACGTACTTCTTACGAGACAATTTCATATGTTTATGGAACATCTAATCACCTCTAGCAAAAGGAATAGAAAATATTATTAAGCTTAAAAACAATTTTTAACGAAAGACTGAAAATTTTGTCTACTGGGCCCAACTAGATTACCGTTCACAATATGATGAATGTGCTAAAACAGAGAGCAACTTTACTGCAGCAATTTTGTTCCAAACATTTATCCCTTTTCATAAATATTTTCAACATTCTAATAAAAATGTCGAAAAACGTCGAAAACTGCCAAGACAGTCGGTGAGTTCAATATACATAACCTATAATATGGATGTATGTTACGTGGAAATGAAAACGAGAAAATATCGGTCCCTGTTGGCCTGGGGTTGCATTTATGATTTAAATTTAAATTCGTTGTACACATACCTATTTAAGTAAGAATTGTAAAAAAAAAAAAAAAAAATACTGAATCTAAAAAAGTATGCAAAGCAAGCAATTATAAATGTTTTCGTGCACTCTATGCATTTTATTAAAATAAAATCAGATAAAAATAAATTCAACAGAGGAAAATATTATTTTAGTTTGCATATTTAATGTGGGTACGTAAACCTACCGAAATGTATGATTTGTATATGGTACATATATGTATGTATATAGGTATCAGGACCAATTAAAACATTTGCAAATAATTCATTAATAAGCATCAACATTGTTTTGAATGATGTTTTGTTAAAATAATTAATTCCAGTTGATGTGGCATAATATTCTCACCGAAAATTAAATAAATTTGTTCTAGTTCATAAACTACAAATAAAATGTCATTAATGGATCATATACTATATTCAGGCATACGAAGCATTGATTCTGTATATTTAGTACAACTGATATAGTAATTATTGAAAGAGCTATCAAATTCATAATTAAGTTGTGCGCGTGTATATTCACAAATGATAAAGACCTTAATCATTAGAAATCCCTCTCTCTCCCAGCATTTATGGTACAGTTCATTGGCGTACACCAGGGATCTATTCGTTCAGAGAACACCCTAATAATTATACAATAAATTTGCTGCTGGTTCTACATTAAATCGAGTATCACAACTCTTCTAGTCTTAATGCTTTTGCGATCCGCTCTTACAAAGTGAGTAGAGCTTTTACTGCATACAAAAGAATAGAATATTCTTGTTTTGGCATTTTTCTTCGTTTTCTTGGTAACAGAACCATATCGAAAGTATTTATATTAGCAATGTATAGTGAAAATATTGTTAAGAAATATTACGCATATACAAATAACGTTTTGGTTCTGTTTTAAAGTAGAACTTTTGAAGGAAAGAGAGACAAAATTTACAAATTGATGGTGCACTCTTCTGATTATCTTGTAAATTGCCACAAATGTAATTTGATTCGTTAATTTTATTCATTGTGTGGTAATAAATAAAACGATGGAAGCGAAAAAGGCTGTTAATGTCGATGACAGTTATTATCAATATTTTTCGTGTTTCATCCAAGAAGCCGACCGTTGATTTTATCAGAATACATTTTTTTTAAACGTAAAATTGAGAAGAGTTAGCTTATAGCTGGATGATTTAAAACGGTATAAATATTTAATTGTGCTTCAGAGTGAACCAGTGGCACTAACAATATTTTTGACTGGTGTGCATTGTTGTTGTTAATTTGTATATTTTTTTGTTTAAAAAAAAAATAAAAAGAAAAGTTCTTTACTCTCGTTTTGAATTTTTCCACTTATATTTATAGTCACTTTAATCAGAGTTTAAATTTATATAATGTTTTGTTATCTGTTTATATGTAAAACTACCCTAGAAACTTTTGTTTTTCTAGTTAAAAATGAAAAATGAGTTCTGCATATGTTAAGTTTAACTTTTCTCTTCTGTTGGAAAATTGTAGGAATAATATGTAAAATGGTTTGTTAGTTGGTATACAAGTAACATATATGTACCTATATCTGTCTGTATTTGATGAAAAAATTTAAATAAAAAACTTCAATAGATAGATATTCTAACATACTTATGTAGATATACATAATATATAGAAGAAAAAAACAGTATTAGGGATATTGATAAAAATTCAGCGATATTCTTCTATTTCTTTAACAAAATTATTTTCAATTTTAAAAATTTATCTATAAGTCTAATAAAACACCATTGATCTTTGACATTGGAGTTTCATCTACAGCATATAGATTCTACCGATTAAAGAGTGAAATTATTAGAAATAATTTCCACTTTTATTATACAACTCACACTCATCTAACTATTAAAACTATGAGTTCTCTCACTATTCGTCCTTACAACATTTAAAATTATATAATACACGTAAACAATCATAATCATAAATAAGAGGATGACTAACTAAAAAATTCGCTCCATTTAAAATTATTCTATACAAACACACAAGCACGCGTTAAGTACTTAATAATCTAGTAAGTATATGCGTTTACAAAAAGGCAGGTATTCTCTGTGTATTCTTTAAAATATAAAACGACTTTGTGGCTCAAATATTCCATAATTACTTAGATATTGTTCTAATCGCACGAAAACGTACTTATTTATATGTCGTTGAAGTTTTCCCTAGCAAATAAAGGTTTTACATTAAAAATTATATGCTGTTCAAACTTAATTTTAAAGCTTTTAAAGTTGATGGTACTTAATGCTAAACCTGATATATAGAATAGGTATGAATAAAAAAAATAAAGAAAAGAACATAAATAGTGATATAATTTTGATAACAAGCGATTCAGGGAACCATAACCATAGCCCTTAACAAAAATAAAAATGTGTACAGTAATTATTATACTCGTATGTAGAATATATGGAGCTATCAAATTAATAAAGTCATATAAGATTATTTTCTACTATGTCGTTTTTTTTTTTTTTTCTAATTAAGACTCCATCGTATATATAGGCATCCTTGAACTTTGAAATTGTATGTACCACTTGTGTGTTACATCACACATACGCACCATATTCCTAAATAGAATGAATGATATTCATGATTATAGTTCCAACAAAAGTCTTCAAATGTGTTTCCTTGACACAATAGAATGGAACTGATGTCCTTTATTATTATGGTTATGATGACGATATTTCATTTTATCGCACATCCTAATTTTTTTCTCGTTACAATAATTTTTCTACGTTTCCCGGTTGTGTTCCCTTATAAACATGCCGCAATAAAAGGGCATTTCAATTCTGTTTATTAAGAAAAATAAGCATCCAATTCATCGGGGACTATTGAAAAGAAACCTCTGTGAGTGTATATAAAGAAAAGTGTCACCAAATAACAAAATGTCCTTTCAACCGCTTCTCTATGTATACAACAGGAAAAAAAAAAAAAAAACAGAAAAAGAAAAATTCAGGATGGGAAAACTCATTTCTTCTTCATATCGAAAAAAAAGAAGAAAAAGCCGGCAGTTCAAATACAGTAATTTTCATTGGCACATGCGCACCATTTTCCTAGTTTCGTATATGTTGCTTGGTTAATAGAACCGCACCCAGAGACAGAGCGATGGTTATTATTATGCGTTCATGATGGAAAATGAGGTTTGTTCGACTTTGAGATCGGAGAAAAAAAAAAAATAAAATAAAAAAAAATTGGCTTTTCTGAGCAAGGCTCGAAGTTTTTGTTGTTGTATATACTTATAACAACTTCATTACGTGTCTCGAATATATGGGCGCTTAGAATAATCATTGAAGGTAGGTCGTATTCTCTCATTGCTCTATTTACTAGACATACTCGTTGTATAAGAAATATTATTATATGGTTGTTAGGTAGGTAATAGCAGAACAACTACAAATATATTATTAGTACCTGTGCTA